>JAOPTO010002157.1:0-61808 GCA_033822845.1 Tetrapedia diversipes
TGTACGCACCGTTCTATCGATGGCGTCTTGCCGTTCGCCAACTTAATATTGGACGACTGATTCTAATGTGGTGTTACGTGCTTCGCGGCGTTTTACCGTACCGAATGATGTACGTTTCGATTGTTGAGGGGCACCGAACGATGTGCCAATGGCTTGATATCGATGTGCCGTTAACGGATTGCGACTTGTTGTAAGCGATATAATTTTATACGAGTGAATGCGTTTGTCTTATTATTCTTATTACTCGCGACGCCGAAGTGACTCGGTTTTATATGGAGGAGTTCGACTGGTCACTCCTCCATACCTCAAGACGATACGCTAATTGGTTAAAGTCAAAAAGTCAAGACTCCAATCAGCGTATGCCCTGAGTACCACCTACCCCCGTTCTTGTGCCCTTATCACGCGTTTCGAGAACGGGGGTGGGGCAAGTCACTCGGAGCGGGAAGGTTTCCCGAATCTAGGCGACGAAGGGGAAATTCCGCTGGGCCCTATGTGCCTCTCAAGTGCGGTGGTCGGCTGGGCGCCAGGTCTATTGAAAGTCCCTTATTTACGACACGGGCTTGGCTATTGAGGAGATACGGTTGACTCGAAATTAGGACCTTTGTCCCTCTGTGGACGTTAAGCGGGTTTGAAATTAACCAGAAATACGCGACGGTTTCTTCGTCCTCAAAAATAGCATTACCGGCACGCTCATGTCGTAAATATGCCTAGGAAAACTTCCCGCTGTTGTTCCGTAGGACGGAACATGCTCCCCCCGTTGAGCGATCGTGTCGCTCAAGATTTCGCAACGCTCCGTGATGCTGCGCTCGGTTGGGGAGGTTCGCCTGTTGGTATTGGGAGTAGCGCCAGTTGTTTTACGTTGCGGCGATAGATTCCCTGGTTGGTCCGTACTGTGACCGCTCGGATGATGTCATCTGGTCCCGGGTGCACCTTCTCGACACGTCCGAGGTGCCATTATAGCGGCGGGAGATGGTCATCCTTCAAGATAATCAAGGATCCTTCCTTGATCTCGTGTGAACACTTGGTCCACCTTGTTCGCACGTTTAATTGATGGATATACTCCTTATGCCACCGGGTCCAGAAGTCTTGCTTGACTTTCTGAATATGTTGCCAATTTGACAACCGGTTGCTTGGAGTGTCGCTGAAATCAATCTCGGGCATGCTCGTTATAGAAGTGCCAATCAGGAAATGGGCAGGAGTCAACGCGGAAGGATCGTTCGGGTCGGACGAGAGGGGGGTCAGCGGACGGGAGTTCAGGATCGCTTCGACTTCGATTACAAAGGTGTTGAATTGTTCGAAGGTAAACAATTCTTCCCCAACTACTCGTTTAACGTGGTGCTTGAACGACTTTACCGCTGCCTCCCATAAACCGCCGAAATTAGGGGACAGAGCAGGTATGAAGTGCCACGTGGTTGCCTTGTCGGCGAGGAAACGTTGTACCTTCTCGTCCGTTCGTAGCGTTTTGTATAGCTCGGTCAACTCATTGTTCGCGCCGATAAAGTTAGTACCGTTGTCCGAATATACGTTTTTGCATATGCCTCTTCGTGCCATGAATCGTTTTAAAGCAGCGATGAAGGCCTCGGTGGTCATGTCGCCGACGACCTCGAGATGGACGGCCTTTGTCGCGAAGCAAATGAAGACGGCTACATAAATTTTAATTCGGTTGCGATTCCGGTGTCGTTTCTCCTTTATGTAAAAGGGTCCGCAATACTCGACGCCACAGTTCTCGAAGGGTCGACATTCGGAGACGCGTGTCGCAGGTAAGGTGCCCATCACGTAATTTACGGCCGGTTGATTAATTCGGAGGCACCTGACGCATTGACGGATGATCTTCCGTGTTGCATTTCTTCCGTCGATGGGCCAATATGCCAGGCGAACGTTGCATAACGTCGACGTAATGCCTGCGTGGTGATTCCGGATGTGAGCGTCCCGGATGATGAGGGCGGTGACATGGTGACCCTTGGGCAGAAGTACGGGGTGCTTCTGCGAGAACGAAAGATCGCTGTTCTGCAAGCGTCCTCCCACACGAATGATCCCCTTTTCATCGAGAAAAGGGTGGAGAGGAAGCAGCTTGCTCTTCGGATGCAGATCTCTTCTCTGTAGGTCATCAGTTTCTTGTGCAAACGCGGCGTTTTGCACAAGCTTGATGATTCGGGAGTTCGCGTCTCGAACTTCTTCGGCGGTCACCGGTCCTCTTGATCGTTGTTTCCCTCGACGGAAACGCAGGCAATACGCGATTATCCGTCTCAGCCGATTTATGCACGAGAACCGATTAAAAATATCATCGCACGACGCGTCAACGACGAAACAGGCGATTCGTTTGGTTTCCGGTACGTCGGATGACACCACGAACGTCGAATTCGGCCATTCCGTCTTGACTCTCGCTAGCCACTCCGGTCCACATCGCCAGTGGATGTTATCGATGATTTCTGGCGGCGAGAGCCCTCGCGAGAGTAAATCGGCTGGATTATCGCGTGAACGGATATGTCGCCAGGCATTGGCGTCTGTCCGTGACTGTATTTCTGAGACGCGATTTGCCACAAAAGTCTTGAGCGAGCTTGGCTCCTTGTTGAGCCAGCTAAGAACAATTGATGAATCGGTCCAGAAATACGCGTCGTCGATGTCACGGCAGAGCGCTGTTCGTACGGTGGTGTACAGCGACGCGAGTAGTACAGCACCGCAGAGCTCTAATCGCGCGAGTGATATAGTCTTTAATGGCGCGACGCGTGATTTCGCGCACAGAAGACACACCTTTACGTTACCGACATCGTCTATTGTTCTTACGAAGAAGCACGCACCGTACGCTCGCTCACTCGCGTCGCAAAACCCGTGTAACTCGACGTTTCGAGTATGTTCCTGTGAGACGTTCCTGTCGAATGCCACGTTGTCCAACCGCTGGAGTCCTCGAATGTAGTTGGTCCATTCGGTGTGGATGCTGGCTGGCAACGATTCATCCCAGTCAACCTTGAGCTGCCAAAGTCGCTGCATGATGATTTTAGCAATGACGGTGACTGGGCCGAGCAACCCTAGTGGATCAAAGATCCTCGCGATCGTTGATAGGATTGCTCGCTTCGTGACGACTGCGGTGCGTTGATCCTCGACGGTGTAGCGGATCTTGTCGTCGCGTGCCTCCCAGGAAATTCCAAGGGTCTTGAGCGTGCCGTCTCCGAAGATCTTCGGATGGATCTGCTCTTCCGTTAGTCCAGCGAGCAGACGCGGTTCGTTGGAGGCCCATTGTCGGATGTTGAGCCCTGCCCGCCGGAAAAGACCAGTGATCTGGTCGCGCAAATCCATCGCTTCTTCGTAAGTGTCGGCGCCGGTGAGAAGATCGTCGACATATAGGTCCCGTTTGACGACGGGTGATGCCGTTGCAAAGTTGTCTCGTTCGTCGTCTGCTAATTGTTGCAGACATCTTGTGGCGAGATAAGGCGCTGGAGACAAACCGAATGTCACCGTATTTAGCTCGTATGTAGCTAAACGGCCTCTGTCGTCTCTCCACAAGATACGCTGATAGCATCGGTCTTCTTTGCGAACGAGAAACTGCCTGTACATCTTCTCGATGTCTCCAGTGATGACATACCTGTGCATTCGGAAACGGAGCAACAGCGAAAATATGTCATTCTGGAGTGTCGGTCCGGTCATTAATGTGTCGTTTAATGACAGGTCGCTGCTCGACTTCGCCGATCCATCGAAAACCACTCGAACCTTTGTCGTGGAGCTCGAGGGTTTTATGACCGCATGGTGCGGCAGGTAGAAACCGGGTGCCTGCGTCGGTTTCACCTTCGTCATGTGACCGAGCGCGATGTATTCGGCCATGACGTCTTCGTATTCCCGCTTGAGGTGCGGGTTCCGGTCCAGCTTCCGTTCTAACGAGAAGAAACGAGTCAACGCGCGCGAGCGACTCTCTCCTAGATGTTTCCTCTTCTCGTTGAACGGAAGGGCGACTATGTAGCGACCCGACTTCGTACGTTTGACGTGTTGTACGAAGTGATCTTCACAGTCGCGGTCCTCCGACGAGAGATGCTGTTGGTGTGGACCATCCTCGATGTCCCAGAACCTTTTGATATCGAAGTCCAGGGTGGTAGCAAATGTTCGTCTCGTCGGGCGTGCCGATGTCGCTGGCGCGCTCCCCCCGATGATCCATCCCAGCAACGTCTTTTGCAAGACGAGGTCGCGTCCGTTGCGCGGGGATAGATTTATTTGACCGATCGAGAGGCAGGATAGTGCTGGACCGGCACCGATCAGCATGTCGACGGATGCTGGTCGATGGAAATATGGATCGGCGAGTTTTATATTTGGCGGAATGCGAAGGGCGGCGCGATCGATTTGTACGTCCGGCAACGTTTCGGCGATTTTCGGAATCGCGAAAAATTCGAGCGTTCGTTCGTAGCTCGTCAGCCGCGATTTGATGGTAGTTGAAATCAATTTGTTGCTCATCGTGTTGAGTTGATTCAACGTACCGATCGCTATTGTTGCTGGTTTGGACGGAAGACGCAATCGATTTGCGAGTTCTTCCGTCACAAAGTTCGCGTTCGAACACGTATCTATCAGAGTGCGACACTGGATCGGCCTCTTGGAACGGTCGAGGACCTCGATCACGGCGGTTGCTAAAATTCCCTTCGCATTTCCGTCGGCAAGCAGGGTTCGTCTTCGTGTGTGGATGAGTTCCTGTCGCGGTAGTCATCCCTCGGAGGTGGTGGCTCGTGCCTCCTGTTGTCGCGTCTGATCGCGATGCAGCTTGGTATTGTGTAGCCGGTTGCACACGCGACATCCTCCGGCCTTGCAGTCCTCGGTCCTGTGGTCTGGTTGTAAGCAATTGAGGCACAGGTGTGCCTCACGAGCGATCTCCTTGCGTCTTGATATCGTGGCGTCGAGAAAGCGTTGGCACTGGTAGACGGCGTGCGGTCCGTCGCAAACCGGGCATTTTCCGTTGCTAAATCCCGTTTTCCTTGCTCCGTACGTAGGCCTATATCGACGTTGAGCGTGCGGGGATGACGGTGGCGTTGTTCTGCGTTCGGTACGCGGAGATGACGGCGGCGTTGTTCTGCGTTGTGAGCGCGGAGACGATGGCGGTGACGAAACGGTATTCGTCACGTAGACGTGTCGTTTGGTTGGGGCTTGGGTACGCGGATAGCCGATCGTATTCCGCGTTGGATTTGCTCGCGTCTTCTGGGAATATTCTTCGTAACACGTCGAACGTTTGGTGGTGATTCCATACTCTTTAGATTGATGCGACGCATTGTGCAAAAATCTAAAAAGCTCGTTGATATCCGGTACCTCTGTATCGGTTAAGGTGCGTTCCCACGATTTCCGCGTTTCCGTTCCCATTTTCGCAATTAGGATGCTCGCCAGAAGATCGTTCGCGATGTCGTTCGATGTTCGGCCGAGCGCTTGCAATGAGCGAATATGCAATTGCATGTGATTCGCCAAATCGCGGATAGATTCCGACGAATCATCTGTCATCGCGGGGGTGTCGCGTAGCAAGGCGGCGTGACGCAATACGAGCACTCGTTTATTGTCGTATATGTCGCTGAGATGTTTCCATGCGGCCTCGTAATTGTCTTCCGTAATGCTGAAGGCTCCGATCGCGGCTTCGGCTCTTCCGGATAACGACAATCTTAAATAATGTAGTTTCTGGATTTTATTTAGCCCCGGTTGTGTGTGGATCAAGGTGTGAAAAGCGTCCTTGAACGTTATCCACGTTTCGATACGACCGTCGAATTTCGGAAGGTCGATTTTGGGCAGGTTGACCGATAACGCGTATGAGGACGCCGATGGGGTCGGAGAGTTACAGCTCTCGGACGATGGCTGTGTCGCACGTCTCTTTTGATCCTCTAGCAATACGACCGCGGCGGCTATGACGTCATCAAATTGGTTGGTTACAGCTAGACGTTCGGCATCTTCTTCGTCGAAATTTCCTAACGCGCTCAATTCGTCCTGGATCTTACTAAAGGTGTCGAATTGATTTCGGATTCTTCCGAGTCGCTCCCGCAATTTAACGCGTTCCTTTGTGGAATCGACGTACGTTTCGATCCAATTGCCGAATTGCGTAACCTGACTTTTGAACGTCCGTCGCTTGATCTTGAAGTCCCGAATTTTTGCGGACGCGTTTGCGGACGTGTTTGCGGACGCGTCTTCTGATTGATTTCCCATTTCGAACGTTACGTTTGGGGTACGATAGGAAAGAATCGATCGGTGGATGGACGATTGGCAAATCGAATTACGAGCCTACCTTTGACTGGATCTGATGACTGCAGGTTGAACCGGGACCGTCCGTTGTCCTCGATGGTTGTTTCCAGCTGTTCGTTGTTGCTCGTCCGATCTGCGCAGCTTCTTGGACCCGTTCGCTTGTAGAGCCCGTAGAATGCGGCTGCTGGAGTCGACGATGCGTGTGTCGTTGTATTTCTAATTGTTCGTCACTTTCACTTCAGCACTATGAATACGTTCGTTTCTCGAAAACGTCACTGCACGTAACTCACGTTTTTCGATAGGTCGCAATCCGGCTCGAAGGACCAAAATGTACGCACCGATTCTATCGATGGCGTCTTGCCGTTCGCCAACTTAATATTGAACGACTGATTCAATGTTATGGTGTTACGTGTGTCGCGGCTGTTACCGTACCGAATGATGTACGTTTCGATTGTTGAGGGGCACCGAACGATGTGCCAACGGCTTGATATCGATGTGCCGTTAACGGATTGCGACTTGATGGGTTGTTATACTAGCGTTGCGTTTTTACTATTTTTCTATTACTTGTTATTACTACTATTACTGCTCGCGACGCCGAAGTGACTTGGTTTTATATGGAGGAGTTCGACTGGTCACTCCTCCATACCTCAAGACGATACGCTAATTGGTTAAAGTCAAAAAGTCAAGACTCCAATCAGCGTATGCCCTGAGTACCACCTACCCCCGTTCTTGTGCCCTTATCACGCGTTTCGAGAACGGGGGTGGGGCAAGTCACTCGGAGCGGGAAGGTTTCCCGAATCTAGGCGACGAAGGGGAAATTCCGCTGGGCCCTATGTGCCTCTCGAGTGCGGTGGTCGGCTGGGCGCCAGGTCTATTGAAAGTCCCTTATTTACGACACGGGCTTGGCTATTGAGGAGATACGGTTGACTCGAAATTAGGACCTTTGTCCCTCTGTGGACGTTAAGCGGGTTTGAAATTAACCAGAAATACGCGACGGATTCTTTGTCCTCAAAAATAGCATTACCGGCACGCTCATGTCGTAAATATGCCAAGGAAAACTTCCCGCTGTTGTTCCGTAGGTCGGAACACCAATTGCTTTGCAAACCAATGCAAACATCTTCATCACGAATTATCTTGAATCTTTCACATTTTTAATCAAACGTTAAATTCTGCTTTCGACTCTGATAACGTACAACCTTCAAAGCGAACAATCTTTCCACCTACGAAACGGGTTTTCGCCACAGAAAAACGAAATTTGTTTCCCTCGAAGCATAGATCGTAACGCAACGAAAAAGAAACGAAACGACGCTGTTCTCAATTTTTCAATTTACCAACACAGTTCAGGTTAACCCGTCGACGCATCGATTCGCCAAATTATCCGTGCGCCCGTTCACCTTTTTCCACGCTTTTAATTCGGACTTAAAATTCCGCTTGCGATTCCGACAACGTGCACGGCTTCAAAGCAAACAAATCCTTTCGCAGGGGGCGAACCGAACCCCGCCAAAGAAACGAAAATTCATTTCGTTGGAGCATCGATCGTGAAGAGCGAAAAAAAGGCGAGAAAAACAGGGAAAAGGGAAGAAAACGAAACCGCCTTGTTCTCAATTTTTCAATTTATCAACCGAATTCCGTCGTTGACCCGTCGAAATTCCAATTCGCCAAAGAGCCCAGAACGATGGGCCCAGAAACCGGAAACAAGGACGGCCGGCGCGAGAATTCGCCGTTGCTCGAGCAACAAATTTTTCGACGCGCGCCCGTTGACATCGATAAATCACGACGCCGCGGCGTCGCGACGCTGAATACCCGGGTTTTGGCCTGCGGATTTTTCGACGACGAAAGAGGGACTAGCGCGGTCGTCGGGATGACAGGCGCGTGCAAGGGTGAGGAAATAAAGGGAAGGGGGGGACGGAAACGCAGAGAAAGGATGTTGAACGACTGTGAAGTTACGTGGCAATCTTGAAAAGGACATTAAACTACGATTAAGAGTGCCAGTGCCTCGGGGACGCATTTTCGAGAAGTTTGTCTCGACGGCATTACTTTGATCAACGACCGCCATTTACTTTGACCTTGGCAGATCCCGATGGCACGGTGTCGTTTCCGGTCCCGTAACAGATGACGAAAAAAGTCCCTTTTTTAAGGGAAACCGTGAACCAGGAAGAAAATAAAATGCCCTAATAACTACTTTTATGAACAGTGAAGTGTAATTCGAAGCCAGCCATGATTCGAAATCTTTTTTTAGAAATTCGAATGTTACTTTTATCGTGGAGGACCATTTTTGCTTTCGTTTGTACGATGTTAAAAAAGATACAGTTGTGAAATTAATACTGTAACGCTGAGAACTGTGAAAATAGTCAAAATGACAGCTTCATAATTTTCCATGGAAGCTTTGTAAATTTAAAACAGTGTATTCCTCAAAACTTTCCATGATCTTCTATAGAAAGTACAGTAGCGGACAAAAGTTTAAAACCAAAGGATCAGAAAATTAATTAATAAGAAATAACAGTATAAATAAAATTTATATTCTATGCTAATCAATAAACAGTGTTTTACCATAATGACAATAGAAATTAACAGATAAACAATATTTGCGTGTCATAAAATTATATTTTACATTATCCTGTCGCCTTAAACTTTTGTTCACTATTGTATAAATAAAGATATATTTCCTGTATATTAACACTTAATCGTTCAAATGAAGAGATCTCCCATTTTTTCCTCAACAAAGCATTGCCATTGATTCTATTTGCTTCTGTTATTAGTTAGTCTTGAACTAGTATTATTCAAAGTTGATCAAATGCATTTCTTATTTTTCCAAAGTACAATTTTTAATAGATTCAACACTGACTCAAAACCAACTAATAACAAATGTAAATAGAATCAATAGGTTTGAAAATTGAGAAAAAAATGGGAAATCTTCCCATTCGGTTGACCAAGTGTTGAGTAACTTCCACTATGATTTTCGATTCTATCTCTTTCGTGTGAATAAGTGTACGTTAATTATCGATAATTTTTTCTGCTAAATTAGCAAACTCTGCTGTAAAGTTGCACTTAACCCTATTGTTATTAAATTATTAAAAATTGAATTATAAAAGTCAGTATAAAGAATGAAACGTGGTTTAAATTATTATAAACGGAGGCAAAACAGATGCTACATTTTTAAGAACACCGAAAACTACTCGCACCTCAACGGATGAGAAATAAATACCAGTCCGCTGCAGTTCGCAGCAATTTTCCGGTAATTTAACCGCATCCCCGACGATTCGCGGCCGAAAAAAGGAAGACGTTAAAACTTGATACACTTTCGTTAATTAACCGCAACTTTGTAAAGGCTTCCGCGCGAGAAAGCAGGGAAAACCGTAACACAGACGATAAAACGGTTACGTAGTCATATTTCTTTTAAAACGGTCCGAAAAAGGAGGCCTGCATCGAAATTAATTTCCAAATAAATTCTCGCCACCGTGTATATTCGAATAAAGCTTCCGTTTCGACAGGAAACGAATTTCTAATAATTAAACAAGCATCTTCGCCATCGAGACGCTATTATCGACGACATTAATAAGATGTAAATTTATTATGAGAATAACAAAAGGGAATGGGAACAAAAAAATTTCTCTACGACTCAAAAGATGCCTCCCTTCATTACAAAATAAAATTTAATCCGATATCATGAATACTTTTGTAAGGAAAAATTCATAAAGATGGACTTCATTTTTAATTTGACTCGATACACAATGACCAATTCTTAACAACATAAACAAACTTAAAATCTATTATAACGGAAACTGAATCGAGGAATTGAAGGAATGCACTGAAATCGAAACTATGGTGTCGCCATGTTTCAGGAAAAAAATCAAACCTAAACACTTTAACACGTACGACCTGGTTTGCAGAGTGCCAAATAGAACGCACTGACAATCTTTGAACTGTGAATTGTGACTTCGTAAAAAATACTCGTGCAATAAATTTATTACGATTACATGATAGTTAAAGTAGATATTTTTATATATAAAAATACTTTTATGATCTTTTTCTCCGCTAGTTAACACTAGAACTTCCAGAGCAGTAAAAATGACGGATTGATGATTATTCATAGCAACCTTATAAATTCACTTTACGAAGCTTCCAAAATTTACTACGATTTTCTGCAGAAGGTATGAATAAAGATTTGTATTCTGTGTATTCGATACATTTTCATGTAATTTCCAATTTCATCTATTCCATGCAAATAAGTACGTAGATGGATGTATTCTCGGTTCCTCAAAATCACTATTTTTTTTAGATATCTCAGTAATTGTATCATATTTTGATTTGATATCTTGTACCATTTTAGCAGAAAATTTCACAGAAACTTCCTTTTGTGAAAAGGTTGCGTTGAGATAAGTTGATTCCCTAGAATTGCTAATAAATTGTAATGTCTCCTGAGAGGGGACAACGGAGTGCAAAGGTTTAACACTAGAACTACCAGAGTAGTCAAAATGACGGATTGATGATTATTCATAGCAACCTTATAAATTCACTTTACCAAGCTTCCAAAATTTACTACAATTTACTACGATTATATTATCAGAAGGTATAAATAAAGATTTGTATTCTGTGTATTCGATATTTCTTCATGTAATTTCCAATTTCATCTGTTCCATGCAAATAAGGAAACTGTAAAAGTGTTAAACTTCCGGTACGTTCGAACATCATTAACCCTGTTAGAACAAAATTCTGTCGCACAATTATCGTGTTACAGGGTAGGTTTTCGCGATTCTGTGACCGTGTCAATGCGAAATCGCGTTGCAGAAGTATCTATTATACAGGGGGGGATGACTTATAAGGAGTTCGAACTTAACCCATTTGAATTCGAGTCTATTTAAAAGTATTGCCTCCGTTCCTGGAAATTCTCGCGAAGCGGTTCCACAGTATCCGGTGAAGCTCGTAGCTGCTCGCGATACACATCACCCCGTCTCTCGCAAGAAACGTTCGATCTTTCGTTCCCTTATACACGACGTTTGCTCTTCGAGTCACGGCGCCAACAGAAATTATTAAACGGGGCACGTTGGAATTATTATCGGCGGTCGCGTCTGGTTATCAGCCGGTTCTCCAGCGCTTTACGTTACGTTACAACGTTACGTTGTGAAACGTGAATCGTGTTTGGCTGGTTTGGTTCCCGTAGTTTTGTTCTGCGGCGGAATAGAAAAGCGAAAGAGGCTCGTGGTTAACGGTTAAAATCTCCAAGCTTCGAGGAAAACCGAGAACGCGACAACAACAACAATATTTTTAATTGCTTATGCATTAACACTAGATTTACGAACATTTCTTTTATATCTATCGTAGAGAAAAAGTTCTTAAGATTATTTATTATTATTAACCCTTTGCGCTCGAAAGATGACTATTAACCGTCTCACAATATTGATTTCAAAGATTTTCAACGGCAAAATATTTACTAAGATTCACTTATATTAAACTTCATTTAATTTAGTTATGTCGTATACTAAAATTTACTTATATGACTGTTTAACTTCCAGGTCTGATTAATAAACAAACGAATTAAAGTCTGAAAATTTATGAAACCATCACTTGGCGACCGTTAGTCACCAAATGATAAGTTCGCAAATTTTCAGGCTTCAGTTAGTTTGTTTATTAATTAGATCCAGGGGTTAAATAGTTACACATGTAAATTTTAGTATATCACTTAACTCAATTAAATCACGTTTAATACAGGCGAATCTTAGTAAATGTTTCAAAATTCAAAATTTTTGAAGTTGCTATCATTAGACGACTAGCAATCACCTCTCGAGTGCAAAGGGTTTATATACAGAATAAGTTAATATTTCTAGAAATCGTTGATCGCAACAGCACGTAGCTACGCATTTTTGTTTGTCATTACACACACCAAACATATGTGAACGAACACTTGTCCGTCCGAGACTTCACAGTCATCACACTTTCACTTTTCTGGTCCTTAAAACTACGATACTACACTACTTTTAACCCCTTGCCTTCAATTTCCTTAAAATTATACTGTATGTATACTATTATACACATTTATGAATTTTCATAAGAAAAAATTAATTCAAAAAGAATGTTACTACACTATTTTTAACCCCTTGCCTTCAATTTCCTTAAAATTATACTGTATGTATACTATTATACACATTTACGAATTTTCATAAGACAAAATTAATTCAAAAAGAAAGTTCTTTATTTCTAATAAAATTTCAGATGAATTTTCTTTTTATCGCAAAAGGGCGCTGAAAATTTCAAAGCTTTTTTCTCGATTACAATATACGATTCGACAAAATGTGTTGCATTTAAAGCAGTTTTTTCTCCAAATTTCACCCAATCCCCCTTTTTCATGTCCACTGCACGAGATAGCCATCCGCGAGATCAGATAATGTAATAACGAAATCCAGATCGGAACAGGCTCGTTCGACCTCCAGAGAAATCGAGAGGAATATGAAAATCGTCGAACGCCCTTGCAAAAGGAAAAGCAAAAAAAAAAAGAAAAGGAAAGCAGGAAACGCTCGAAAATCTCATTTCTGAATTACGTCGTCTCCGTGGCACGTTCGTCGTCGGTCAGGAAACTTCTCGCTGGAATTGTAATTCGTTCCAGCTGAAGATGCACCGAGCTATCCCTCTCTCACCCTCTATCTTTCTTCAGGGAGAGGGTGACGAGCGACAGGGGTGAACGGAAGGCGGGAACGAGGGAAAAATCGGGAAATTTCGCTAAGCATATTATGAGCGTGAAACTCGATTAAAGTTCTCTCTGGTCGGGGTGAAAAATCGCGTTGCAAACATAACTTTTTGCAGACGAGTCGAGTCGCGTCGCGACGCTTATTTCGTGCGATGCTACCCCTTCTCATCCCCCCTCCCCCCCCGTGTGATAAATGGACGGAGGGTTTCGCGACGCTTAACGCCACCGGGGAAAACAAATCGAACGACTAACCGAACGCGTTTTAACGCGAATTTATACAGGGACTGATTAACGAATCGATCTCCTGATTAACCCTTTGTATGCTGTAGACGCGTATATGCATCTGACGAAATCTACTACGATATTATTGTCTTTCTATGTGACAATTCGTTACTACTCTATAATTGGAAGTCGTTATCTACGCTACTTGGAATATTAAGCATTCATATGCGTTTGTTTTTTGATCTTTCACTCACTGCAACACAATTACTAGTGTATGAATAATAATAATGCTAGCCACGCAAAACATTTCGATCTAGAGTATTCAACACTCAAAAGATTAACCCTTTGAATGCTGTAGACGCGTATATGCGTCTGACGAAATCTACTACGACATTATTGTCTTTCTATGTGACAATTCGTTACTACTCTATAATTGGAAGTCGTTATCTACGCCACTTGGAATATTAAGCATTCATATGCGTTTGTTTTTTGATCTTTCACTCACTGCAACACAATTACTAGTGTGTGAATAATAATAATGCTAGCTACGCAAAACATTTCGATCTAGAGTATTCAACACTCAAAAGATTAACCCTTTGAATGCTGTAGACGCGTATATGCGTCTGACGAAATCTACTACGATATTATTGTCTTTCTATGTGACAATTCGTTACTACTCTTTAATTGGAAGTCGTTATCTACGCCACTTGGAATATTAAGCATTCATATGCGTTTGTTTTTTGATCTTTCACTTACTGCAACAGAATTACTAGTGTGTGAATAATAATAATGCTAGCCACGCAAAACATTTCGACCTAGAGTATTTAACACTCAAAAGGTTAACCCTTTCGTCCTGGAATATAAATATTGATCCAATAATAATCAAAGTATGCCTATCATGTTAGATTGATTATAATTGACACGTTTTCGTACACATATAATTTTCAAATTGTCCTGGTACATATGTGTACCGTTTGGGATGAAAGGGTTAAACGCACGTGGGTCTTCCGGTTAATTAGCTACCGTAATGCGATTTTAAAATTGCGAGGAAATAGCATTTTTTGCAAATTACGGGAAAGTGTGTTGAATAGTTAACCGTTTTAGTATCTCACAAATCTTTGAAATAACTGTTAAAAAGTATACGTTTTTGAAGACACTTAGTAAAATTAACGTATCTTTCTTAAAAATGGAGATATCATTACCCCTTTCATAATTTATTGCGAATTGACGTATCCTCCATTAGAGAAACTTATTTTATAAAAATAGTGTAGCGTCATTATATCTGTTTAAATTGTATTAAAAAATAAAAAGTGGGAATATCGGTTCAAGATATTTCTCAGAAACATAATAAAAAATTATAAAAAGGGTTAATATCTAAAATGCTTGTACATCTAAATATACTGAAAGATATCTGGATATTTTTTATTACATTCTTTATAAAATACGAAATCTGCTTCCTCTGCTTACTAATTCATAATTTTCAAAACACCCATAAGCAGCAATAAAAAAGCAACATTTTCCTAAACATCAGGACCTCATCGGTAAAGAAATCATCATAAGAAATCACCACCCACCCTCTAACACATTTCATCTCCTACGAAAGCAAACATCAGTCACCAAATCACGTTATCGTTTATATGCTGCCGATCAAATCTCAGAGATAACCAGGGCGCGAGATAAACAACGAAATCCGTGCTATAAAGTATGCTAATAACAACAACGCGACACCGGACGAAGCTGGGAAAAAACAGAAATGCAAAAAGCTCGGGCTGCTGCGCGAGAGAAAAAGATGGGTCACGGTTCCATTTACCGAGTGATTGGTCAGCTGAATGATTGGATGGCCGCCTTTTGGCGCAATTTTACCAGATCCAATTCCCGCCGCGTATTTTCTTTATCGCGCTCGAACTCCAATCGGTCGTTCTCGTGCGCGAGAACCGTTTCGCATGGCCATCGGTGTGCACGCCTGCTGTGGAAATCGGTTCAACTTCTAATTGCTTCTCGAAACGTTCCCGTCGAAAACGATTATCCGAACGGAGAGGCTTTAATAACCTAATGAGCTCACTTTTCACGAGAATGGTAAATACTATCTTTTCTATCTCTCGAATTGTTTGCAATCTTTTAAATATCGCTAATAACTTGTTTCTAATTGCTAACGCTTAACTTCGTATTTTCAAATATTACGGTATGATTTACGACTTGTCGAAAAACGTTGAGAAAAAATTTGTACAATTGAGCCCACTTACCTTTCACGATGGCCGTTGTGGAAAAAATGGTGAGAATCAGGATCAACATCGTCGATGACAGGTTCGTTCCGTACTCCTTCATGGTTAGCTGGAATCCGCTACAGGAACATAAATAAACACACCGAACCACGAATGAACGTATGTAAACACAAGGTAGTCCACTCGCACACCGAACGAACGTAATTTTCTTTCGTCCCCCAAAAAAAAGTCACTTCACGATTCACACGCACAACGCACCGTCATTTATCGCGGAATTAACATTGGAAAGTGTCTATTACGAAATAGACCTCGACGGAGATCGATTGCACTTTCGATTCCCTGTTACGTTTAAGAAGTACTTTTTTCCATCAAGCACATAACTCGTCGAACGTTTCACAGTGATTTCACCTGACCGGCTGTTTACCACTTGAACACAGTAATGTCACGAACGTGGAACGAGTTCTCACGAGGAATAGCCTGCGGATATTTCTCCTTAGACTCGATCGTAGGTCTTTCTCGTGCACCACTTTTCACGAAGATTTCCGCCTCTTCAAATTGAATTCGAAACGAACTCGATTAAAGTCGTATCACTATATTCAACTGTTATTAATTGCTGCACTTAAAAGTTCGATACTGGTGAAGTGTCGTTGCATGGACGACAAACAATCGAAAGAAAAACTCAAATCGAGACGAACTCTACGACACAATTGTATTTTGTCATATGTCAAGGGACGTTCCCGTGGCGACCTCTAATTACGCGCCTTTCTTAACTCAAATATTCAACATTTGAAGATTTCAAACCTTTCGTTTTTCTCGGCACACTTTATACTCTTTCAACACGCACGACATCAAGACGAGCTCATATCCGACAACGGGGTGTCACACGAACAGCACGAGTTCACGATCGACACGCTCGAGGGATCGATTAATCGAAAGGTTAACCCCGTAGCGCGAGTCCGCTCGTAACAGGTGAACTGTCAAAGAACGCGGAGTCGCTGCAATTCGAATTCGTTGACCGTCGACTGCTCCGATACAGACCGTCTCACTGTATATCAATTTGTGTTCTCGAACTACCGTTGTTCACTTCTGAACACAAGAGTCGATGACAGAAATCAACCCTCTTTCTCGCCGGTTTTCGTACACGCTCGCAACTTTTCCTCCAGTCTCGTGCTCCAATCGCTGTCAACTGCCGAACAACCTTTCCACTGCTTCGTTTTTCGCACGCGTCACTTGTTATCCGTCGAATAGCGATGTGGCAATTCGCGTATCATTTACAATCTAAGAGAGACCGATACGAACACGTATTCATCACTGGATCACGCGACGAAGAAATAAAACTCGCATATACCGCCGCACACCTACGCGGGAGTGTGAACACTGTGGAATCGCTCGAAAGGGAAGGAGGCCTCTGCCCCCGCAGAGATCCACGGAGATTGCCGAGCGGAGCCGACCGGGCACGAGCGCGCAGGCGACCAGCATCCAACTGCACCTCCCAACCCTTACGGCCTGTGAGCGCAGTGCGCACGCAAAGCACTTGACACGATGAGGATGAGAAGAACAACGTAGATGCGGAAAATCGACGGAAAACGTCGTTAAGATACCGTGGATCCTACAGGCATAGAGTAAACCGATTGTTTGGATCGCGCGTTCGTATCTCTGCTGCACAGCCTTTCGCGAATGTATACACGACAAACGTTGCTCTTGAACGAAGCGTATATGCACGTGACATAATTAAACGATATGTAAAGGAATGACTGAAAAATGTAATTTAAAAAGAAAATGTTACATGTTATACAGACTTACAAAAACTTTGTAAGAGATTGTATAAACTTTAGTTTAAAGAACCATACAAAAGCATGATGTTTTTGAAAGTCATAAAAATTATTTCTATAAATCTGTAAATTTTTATTTTATAAATGAATGTTTTTATTATAAGTTTTTACTATCAGAGCAAAATAAAATTTCGTGTAAAGTCACTTGAAAAATTGAGCGTTTAGAAGGATTTTATTGAGACATTTGATATAAAATTTAGTTTAACACATTGCGTACAGCGCTGTGCTCGTCAAAAAATTGAATACAGTGCATACAAGCACTTTTTTCAATTTTCATTTGTAAATTCTTTAGTGTTAGTGTATGTTTTTTGTACATCGGTTTATTGTGTAACAATAAACTAGACACATGTAACAAACATAACAAACAAATCGTATCGTGAAAATATAGTCGTGAAATTTTTAAAACTAAAAATGCAGAATTCAATAAACAAACTTTCAATTTCGATTGATATTCAAAACTTCTAGAAAAAAAATTATCTCCTTTTTAACAGAATTGCAAGCAATACAACATTAATAATATTGCTCTTGTTTTTTTAATCAATTACAAATAAGAATCACCTTACCTATTTTTTAAATAAATATTTTATTTAATATTTTTCTTTTCTTTCGTTACATGTATTAAAATTCTACCTACTTACCTGTGTCATGAAACACAAAGTAAATAACAATTGCATAATTTGAATTCTAAAAATCGCTGCCTGTTCAAAAATTTTGTATCAGTTGAAAATAAAAAAAATATATAAAAAACTGCACTCCCATCGAACAATATAATTATGTATACTACTATTCTACATATACAGCTTATGAAACAGCAATATCATTAACTGTAATATTTATATTTATTATATTAATATTTAAATTATTTTAAGTAATACGTATAATTAAATGGTAGATTAATATAATGGAAACGAATATAAAATTATCAGGAACAGGTTAAACGTTTGAAGCAAAAAGGATTCTGCGTGTTCAATATGATATGGTCTTTTATTATCTACTTAATTTTAATGATATAAATAATGCGAAAAAAAACATTAATTAACTCCTACCAACAATCTATACTCTGCACATTGAATCGAGCGATAAATATATAAGCAAAGAAGATTGAAATGCATTTTTACAAAGATTTATTTTAGTTAATTACAAATCACTGACTAAATTTGTTAAATGTAAATTTTCAAAAAATGGGAACGAGAAACATTTGCAAGCCACCTGCTGCAAAGTAACAATATGTAATTGTCGAATACGCATGAAAAGCGTTGTTTCCAGAAATAAAAATACAGCAAAGTGTTATCAGAGGTTGTAACTATGCCACGTTACAACGTACAACGGTAATGTATGTAACACAGAATTCCAAATACGTTCCACATCTCATCGAGCGGTACGTTTTATTATCGATTGCCCATTCGCGAAATTTCCAATTTGCATTTGCTGGATTTGCTCATTTATAAAACGTTCGCGGACCTTTTGAACTTACAAGGACTTCAAATTTAAATAATTTAATACTCTTGCCAAAAATTTTGAAATTAACTCAAATACAAAATGAAACAATCCTGATAATCGCTTCATAGATTTGATCGTAGATTAAAAAACTGAAATAAAAAAGTAATACGTACGATTAAGTATAAACATTCGGGCATCGTTCAAAAATAAATAACTCCACGACGATCGGTAACGTTATTCCAAAAATTTCTCTTTATTATCGTTATTTACAATATATTCAGAGAGCATTTTTATGGCAATAAAAGATCGACAAAAGGTTACAGCCTAAGAGAAAGCATCTACAATCCAAATTTTATGTCTATTTTGCTGAGTACAAATTTAGCGTGTTTAAAAAAGCAGATCTTTGAATCTTCGTACGCAATAAAATCGATTTACGGGTAGAACATTTTCATTTCGAAACGAAAAAGAAAAAAACGGTACGCCGCTGATTATTCATATACCTTCTGTGTTCTGCATCACAAAGAACATGTGTTACAGAGCTCAAACAATACAAAATCCGGTCGCGATAATTATCTCCTGTGACTCGTACATCGTTATATGGAAAGGAGAGTGATAGAATCGTACGATAAGCGTATTATATACACGTAAACTGCATTTATACGTGCAGAATGTTTCATAAGATTCGAGGTATACGAAAAATGAGAATCCTCAGTCAGGAATTTTTCCATTCTCAGAAATCCTATAATTTTTCTGATAATTTTATTCGATTAACAAACGGTTAAACAACGTGTCTTTCGATTGTCATAGAGGTGACACGAAAGAAGAAGAATATATTCTTAATAAAAATTTGAATTTACTCTTGGAAAATTAAAATTGTTTCCCAATCAACAGAAAAATTCGAAAAAGTGAACAGAAAAAAAATTAAACAACGTGTACGAAGACAAAAATAGTGTTCGTAAAAATAGTATGAAATAAATGAGATGCTTGTCATACGTCAAATTTTTATTTCGAATTTCTACAAAAAAATTTTCTATTCGTTTACCTTTCCGTTTCAATACAAGTTTGAGATCTTCGGTAGCAGAGAATGCTCTCGGCTTAACGAGAAAAAGCCGCACTTTTAAATGCACCACATACGTACACCATTTTCGAAGGTCACCGGAAGTAACAGCTCTCCTTCTGGAATTTATTACCGTTGAAATCTCAAACTCATTTATGCAATCGTGCAACTCTAATTGCAAAGGAGCGGAATAGGCCAGAGATCTCTCATTTTTCTAAACGTATACCGTATCTTAATGAACACCCCACGCATACAGGGTGAGTCTTTTATCGGTTCGCCATTTTGAAATTCTCTTACCATCGTACATACGCAAGTAAGTATGTACTTCCAACGAAAGCTGTTCAAAAAAAAAAAAAAAAAGAAGAGAAACGCTCTCCTCTACAACGTCCACGAGAAGGAGACAGAATTGATAGAAAGTTCACCCTATACGTAAAATAGATAATTAACACAAAAAAAAAAAAACGAAAACAAATAAATACGCTAAAAATTATATTAAAACATATTTGTCGTCGTAAATCGTAATGTGCGCGGCATCCTAATTTTTGCTTTGGCATTCTACGCATTTTTCTTTCTTCCTCTCTTTCTCTCTCATTTTCTTTGTTTCGCGCGAGACGAAAAATAAACGGTTCGCCCTAAAATTTCCGACGCCTCCGCGGGAAACAACGACGTTACACCGCGCCGGGAAAAGAAACAAGAGACTTCGCTTCCCTTTTCTTTCCGTTCGTTCGTTCGTTCGTTCTTCCTTTCTTCCTTTCTTTCTTTCTTTCAGCAGGTTGCGTACCATTCGTCGAAGGGATTACAAGAGAATGCTAATGAAATTTCCGCTATATTTACCACGAATATCCCTGTAGTCTTCAAGGAACTCGTATCGCGAACAATACACGTTTAGTGTACGTGAATTCGTGTGTATGTGCGCCAGCTTCGGCTGTGTGTATGTGTGTGTATTAGTATGTACACCCGCGCAAAGGGGAAAAAGATAGTAAAAAGAGGGGGGGGATGGGGAGTTGGGGATGAGTGGGAGAGAAAACACATGGTGGTAAATCGCGAAGAAGAAAATTTGTTTCGTCGGTATTCATTTTTTTCAGTCTTATTAGAAACCTATGCTAATTTACGAAGATCAGAATAGCCCTGCGCTACAACGCTAGAAATCACATGACACGTTCTACCTGGTTAATAACATCGATCGTGTTATTACTTTTAAACACGTTCTCGTAATTCTTTTTCTTTTCCGCGGTACTTTTTGTACACAATTTGTAAGTCGACGGAAATAGAGAAGCATAAAAATCTACGCACGCTATGCTTGATTAATTCAGTACAAATAAGTAGCCGAAACGTTGGAACGTTTTAACACAAAAGACACACGCGTGATCATTCGAAAAAAGGGAAACATATTCTGAAAACAAGAAATACGACGTAGGAAATATCCTCCCTGAAGAGTGAACTCCGCGTTCATTAATCAGCAGACTGCGGATCTTTAGGCAAATTTGAATTTTTATAAGTACAGCTGAGGAAATGGAACTTGATAGAAATTTACATATCTCAGCATCTAAATAGAGTAACATGCACTACACTTGAGACACCTTATATACTTTTGCATATTATATACATTCTGTACTTTTTTTGTATACTTGAATTTTCCATAAATGCATGAAAATCCGCAATCTATTAATCGGTATTACTGTCGTCAAAAGATACGTTATAATCTCGTTCAGATTGGTTAAGTTAGTTGAATTCAAGTGATTCGAACAGATGTGATTTTTGAGACTAATTCACCAACATAAACCTGTTACTTTATTTGACTTGAAATATCCTTTCTAGATTCAAGTAACATCAGAGTTCTTTCAGTCTACTTGAAATCTATTTGGAACGATGTGAATTTGCACAAAGTGAACTTGTAGATATTCCAATAAGTATCCATTTCTTCAAGTATTAACAATGTATTATTAATAATACATATAATAATACATAATAAGTATTAACTTCTCAAATCCACCTCTTCCAACGCCATTATTTAAAGTCGGGTTACATTAAATTCAAACATTTTCAAATCCATTAATTTATCGCTCGTGACATCATTTGTTAATTTCTCAACGCCAAACTATATTCTACACATCTAAATTACGTAACAAAAATTTACATAACGAACGAAAGCTTAACCAATCCGAACGAGGCTTAACATTAATCGAAACACATTCAGACACTTCAAACAGGACAAGAGAAAATACCCTCCTTTCGATAAGCTGAGCAATAAGCTCTTACAAAACTGTCTCATCGCGAAATACATATTAATTATAACAACAAATGTTACGCATTCACCGTTTCGTCTTAAATTAAACGAATCACCGTCAACGATTCACGAAATTCCTCTCGCTGTGTAAAAAAAGAAAAGAACACTCAAAATCGTTAAATCGAGGCACGTACACACGAAAATGTGATTATATAAAATATATATAACACATATATATTTATATATGTATGTATACTCGAATTTTCCCCGCTGTGCATCCGGTCAACTGAATTTTCGTTCGCCTTTCCACCGCAAACAGTTTCGCTTTTCCCTCGAAAAGCGAAACCCGACTGGGTTATGCATCCCGGGTATCTTTACAGCGTTTCCAACCGGAAACGATCTCAAAGATACGCGAAACGAAAAACGGGAAGTAACTGCTTTCTTCTTCAAAAGGCACGCACGGATAAAATACAAATACCAAAAAACAAAAAAAGAAAAGAAACAACGCGACTCGTTCCCGAAAGTTGGTCACGACACGATCGCGGTTTCACTCGAAGGACCACTCGGTCCTTGGTGACGAACTTAACGAAAAATTCCTGAATGTATTCTCTTACATTCCTAACAAATATAATCGCACCGACCGCTTTCTCTTCGCGCGGTCTTTGTAACAAGGCACTAATCTCCCGCGCGATGAACGCGCGAGAGTGTATACATATATATTCGACAAGGCCACAAAACAGTGTTCCCTTAGACGTAGGTAGGCACGGTGCATATACGGGACGAGAGGAAATCAATTCCGTTTTCATAACAGAAGTTACTTTGGTAATGACTAGGTCACGCGACATATCGCTCCACGCGACGACATACCGCGGGCTCTCCTCGCTATGTCGCGCTGTGTGATCGGTTTTGCTTCTCCGTTACTTTTATTACTGGTAGTGAAAGGAAACCCGAAAACGCTTCGCTCGATATTATGGCTGTGTTTCACGTGTGTGCTGCTCCTGCTCGCGTGTACATCATACATTAGGACTCTAAAGCCGCGCAGCGAACCGCCGAAAGGACGAAAGCAAAAAGAGACGCTCTCCTCGAAGCTCCTGGATCTTCTTTGATTTTTCATTCTCAGCTCTTTCCTCGTCCCTCCCTCGTTCGCAATCCCATCTCAGGCTCGCCGTTTTAACGCTCTCGCCTTCCAATTCCTCCGATTCTCCGCCGTGCTTCTCTAACGCATCCGCTGGGGCAAACGGTGGCTCTCTCTACAATCCATCGGAAACGCGAGAGATAAACTCGAGGACAAGCGTACATCTACGTGTGCGCCATCGTTCGGTAGATAAAAAAGAATCTCATACGTGGTAGACAAAGCGCAAACTGTATCCCTCTCTGGTTGCTCGATCCGCGGCGCTTTCCTTTCGGAAGAACATCTGTCTCTCTTCGAAGGATGCGTTACAAGACTGAGAGAAGACTCGAAGAAATCACGAGGAGGCTCGCTAGAACTGAATGCGGTAATTGCTCGGGCGTGGTATGGACCTCGCTTTGGATGGTGGCAACGAGGACGTGGACGCCTCGCTGCTGGCGGTGCCTCCCGAGTCGCGACCTCCGCTCTTGCTGCTCACCGTGCTCCCGGTGCTCTGCCCCCGTGAACCGGTCTGCTTCCTCAGGGTGCCCTCGCTAAGGCGGCCGTACTCTCCCATACGACGGGACGACGGCGGCGGTATCAGCGAGCGGCTCTGCACCTCTCTGTGCTTGGTGTCCGTGCTCGAAGACTGCTTCTTGCGCATGTTCTCGCCCTGCAGACGCTCGTACTCGTGGCCGGTCGAGGAGGAGGAGGACGATGGCTTCTTCAACGAGCTGTTCGCCACCAATGGCTCCGCTGCGGACGACTTCTTCCGTCGCTGAGCCTTCGCATCGAATCGCCCGTACTCGATGGTACTGCAGTTCGCGTCGCGCACCTTCATGCTCGCGGGGGGAGAGTCCAACGTTGGACCTGGGTCCGACTTCTTGCGGGTCTCCGTGTCGCTGAGCCTGCAGTAACGAGAGGAGCCAGTCGACTTCAAGTTCTTCGGTGGTCGTGGTAACGAGCTGGGGGGTAGACTGCCAGCGCGGCGCGGCTCCCCCTCCTGCATCCTCTGCCTCTGCGAGCTTCTGCCCTGCTTCTCCAACAGCATCATGTCCTCGGGCTTGCCGTCAGACAACCGCGACACAGTGCCCTTCAGCCGCGAGGCTGCGCTAGCAAACTCCATGATACCGGGTGACACTTCGCCGCCGGAGTCGTCCAGCAGACGACTCTTGCTCGAGGCGGTGCTCGAGGTACCTGTGCTATCTACACCCGCCAATAGTGGCTTGGGTATTTTTCCTTTTCGCGACGCAGTGCCTGGATTAGAGAATCCTGGAAAACAGCAAAGTGCCCGCTGAAACAAAAGAAAAGCACAGCCACGTTGGAGAGGAGTGATCCGGGACCTGGAAGAGTGGGGGTTAGTGCTCGCCAGAAAACAGGGCATGCACACTCAGGAATACGTTCAGGAGCGGAGCTGGGGAGGGTTAGTTGGATTAGAAGGGAGAGTGGAAATGTGTTTTCCTTTTTTTAACGGATAGGCTAGCGGAAGTATCGCAAAACGCGGTTTAATTGTTTCAAGTTAATTAGTCGTAAAACGAAAAATCAATGGCACACAAAGATTTGTATTAGTAAATATAGTTTACTGAATTTTTTAAATAAAAACGTGTAGCAAATGCATTCGTTACATATTATCTATGAGTATATTTGTGTTGTATGGTTTATACAGAGTTCGCTTTTTTTATAGTATGATATTTAATGAGAAAGTTTTGATAAAATTCAGATCTTTCCATGATTCGGTTTAAATAGAGAAAAAGCTTACTCTGTATACGTTTCGCTAACAAAATAAAATAAAAAAAATATAAAAACTCGTAAAGAATGAATTAATAAGACACACAACATTGTTATGCAAATAATGGCAAGTAAACACAAAATAAGAATAGTTGATGTATGATTTATTTCGCATATTAAATTACTGGTGACACCGAAAATTTAATCGAACTTTTAATCAAGAAGTTATTCGATTCGATTATCAATCAATATATACCGTTAATAACACATCAACTATTCTAGATCACACGACCAACTCAAATATAACACTGAAATACCTTTGACCGTACAATCTGTATTATTTTCATAGTCTTCTGTAGCTATAAAGCTAAAGTAAACACTAAAGAATTTAACATTACTAAAAACATTACATTAGACGCAGGGGGTACACAAAAAAAAACGAAAATAAAATGGCTATGAAATATCTAATAAACAAAGTTTCACCCTTAATTGTACTTAACATAATTGCTCTCATGGAAAAGTGATTTGCCAACTATACATTTACTTGTATCTTGCATACCTTACTAAGTAGCTGGGAGTCTAGTTCTTTTAACTGATCATCGAGGCTTTTATTTGTTTGCTCGAAGCTGCCTTGCTTCCTATACTTATAACTGTCCGTAACACCATACGAACCGGTACTTCCGTAACCACTGCCACCACCTAATACACTGCTTACTGTTAAATGCAAAATGAATGATAAACAAATTAATCGTTGATTTTAGGTAAAAGTTGGTATCATTTTTTTCATGGAAACAGCGCTCTTACCAAGTTCTGGTGTGCTTGTCAATGCAGTGTGGTGATCCGCAGATGTACTTGAATGAGACGAGTGCGCGGCAGGGTAACTACCAACACCGCTACTACTACTGCTATCCTTATCATATGTGTGCTTCTGGAGAACTCTAATCATTGCATCCCTTTCAGCTAATTTTGATTCTAGATCCTTCATTCTACGAATTAAAAAAATTTGTATATCCCGATTAATTTTATTTTAGTCAATAAGTGCATCGGTAATTCATATAAGATGCTCTTATTCAACATTTTACTGCACTTTACCTAGATTCAAGATCAGCCAATTTCTTTTGCGCAGCATGTACTTCATCCATGTGTCTCATTTTCTCGGAACGTGCTTCTGCGATTAATTTCTCGGCATCCTGACTTGTTTTTTCTAACGCAGCTATCTTAGCGTCCCTAAGTAAATTATAAATAACATTCGTGACGAAAAGGAATCGTTAAAAAATTTATACTACAACAAACAAATTGAATTGGGAAAAATTACAGAGTTGTAATCGATGGACCGAACACGAGTCAAGAATGTTTTATTATTTTTTTTTTTATTCCCTACCGTTCACATAAATCCATGAAATTTTGATCAATGACAAAATATTGTCGACCACTACTCAATCCATCGATCGTAATCTCTCTTTCGACCGGCCAGTCGTGATATAAATCGATCTTAAATGAAGAAACTTACTTTGGTAGACTAGCTGCATCAATTGCTGCTTGTCTTAGTGCACTCTCTTCGAGATAACGTTGTTCCCATTTCGCAACATCGCCCTCGAGTGACATAATTTTTTCGTCTCTTTCGCGTATTCGTCGTTTTAACTCTGCAATCGTTTCTCCATTGGAGGATTGTTCGTTACCGTTAGCACCACCACCGCCGCCACCGCCGCCTTCTCTTAATTCCCGTTCTAATTGACCTCTCAACTGTCTTTCTGTTTCTTCTCTTCTGTCGCTAGATGCTTGAAGAGAAGACAAAGCTCGTTGAAGTTGGCCTACTCTTTCTACGTATACTTGTTTTTTTCGACACTGTAAAAAAGCGAACATAACACAAACGGATCACAAAAATTAAACGGTTTGATTGAAAACGATAAAAAAGCAATCACCTCTTCTTCGAGACGCACTACGTTCCCTTGTGCATTAGTAAGAGCAGTATCTAGAATATCTATGTGCGTACGTTGCTCCTGTAACGTTGCTCGTTGTGCTGCTAATTCGATTTCTTGTCTTTCTTTCGCCGCGGCTAATTCTTTATCTGAAATCAAAATTAAAAATTATTTATTGTAATCGCATGTCCATAAATAGTAAAGTGAACATTGAAACGTACTCTGTGTAATTAACTGGCCGATTAATAATTCTCTCTGTGTTAATTCCTTTCTCATAGATTCTACGATCGGCGGACTATCGGTACGCGCTGATAATAAATCTATTTGATCTCTCAACGCACGATTTAATTCAGTTAAACGTCTACAATCGTTTTGTAACCTTAGCCTAGCAGCTCGTTCTAATTTTTCTCTTCGTTCACTCGACGCTGCCAATTCCTCATGAGCTCTATGTACCTTCGCAATTTCCTGTTCCAACTTTTGAGATTTTGCAACTTTGCTATAACACCGTTCTAACTCTAACTTTAAGGCATTATTCTCTTGGATTACTATTTGTATCATCTCTGAAGGCGGCCAAATTTCACCCGCTGCAGATTCTGTCTCCTCTCTTCCTTTCGTTTGAGGTCTATCAAGATATTAAGAATAAAAAATTATTTATAATAAACTATCGTTTAGAATTAACTAACTTCAATAATTACCGTGGAGAAGTAGCTCGCAAATTATAATTATCCATATCTGGTTTGCCAATTCTAGACAAATCAGGTTGTGATCTTGACAATGTTAATTTTTCCATCGGCCCAAGCAGCCGAGATTTATTTTTCAATGGTAACAAAACGGACATGTACGAAGGTGGTGGTCTATCTTCTGACTCGCTATCGTTTTGCTTTCCTCTATCACCATCTCTCATTCTCATATCAATATTTCCTCCATTATTTGTTAATTTACTGTAAGATGGTACTTTAACTTCTTTTGCAAGATGCTTTAATACCTGCTTAGTTTAAGAAAAATGAGGTAATTAAATTGCAAAATGAAACATATTTAATAAAATTTATTAAAATAAATTAATTTTTTTGAATCTTGAACATCTATTTGCAGCATATTATAAGAATGAAATAATCACCTGTGACTGACTAAGGTAATCATCTGGTATATCTGTAATTTCTTGACATCCTCCATTACTAGGTTGCTCATAAACATGGTCTTCATGAGATAAGTTTGATAAAGACTGCATAGTAGGACTGTTTGAATGCCCTTTTCCACCACCATCACAATATAAATAACCCATATCGCCATGTTCTCTTACTACACCTGACAACCTAGAATTAAATAACTGCTACTTACTGCTAAATATGTACAATAAAATTATAAGAATAAAAATAATTTTAGTTGTTCTGCAACTTATCCTTAAAAGTTTATATTACCTTCCAGATGGAACCCATGAGTTATCATCATTGGCATTATGTATGATGAGGGTATTGTAAGAGCTTGTAGATACATCCAAACTACTTCTGTTTGAGCCTACACTGGTACGATTACTTAAATTATCTTTCAAACTATTTCTATTAGAACCATTAATGCTGTCTTTAAGACTATTTCGATTAGAACCATTCAAATTCTCTTTTAAACTATTTCTATTTGATCCATTCAAACTGTCCTTCAAACTGTTTCTATTGAGCAGGTTACCCTATATTACAATAAATTAATTTACACTTATGTTACCTAATAATTATTAATAATTATTGGATTATTGTCAATAAAATACACTTATAGTCAGTAAATAGTCTTAGATAAATTTATTTATACTTACTTGTATATTTGGTATATTTTCTTTATGACTGGAGGATCTGGATGGACTTTGCTGCTGATTCTCTTGACCTTGAGGTTCCTGACGGGCTGTATGTCTTATGACATAGCGATCTTCATTAGTTAAATTCTCATTTGATGTAGAAACATCAGTTTCACTACCACTTAAACTTTGTGGAAGACCACCTACCAAATATAATTCAAATATATAAAAATACTGAAATCATAATCTTTTTAAATGAACTAAAGAAAACTATAAAAAGTATATACTTTTAAATTTTAATCGTTAAAGGTGCTATTAAAAGGTATCAATCATATGTATTTTATACCTTGCATTGATAGTTGCTTCCTTTGTATATTGTTATTTGAAAAAGGCAAGAATCTGCTACCTTGTTGCAAAGAACTCATTTTCCTATTTTTTTCATTTACACCTTTTGTATTTTATCTGTAAACACAGTATTATAATTAGTTCCTCACATTTGTTTACCGATTTATTCATTAAATTATTAAATAACTAATTTATGTACATATAATCTCACTATGCATTATAGTATATAGTAATAACTATGGTTTAGGAGTAATTAATTTAACGCGTTTCTGAAATACACATACATATAGCGCAACAAAATTAACGAAATCTATTTTTATAAACTTTTGAGGAATAATGAAGTTACATGCTTAGGTTCATAAATTAATTTTGTACAATTTATTTTAACCAGCATTTAAAAGCACTTCACCTCAAAACTCGTGAGAAGGTGAACGAAAAAGATGCGAACAATGCTCACAAATCAACCACTCTCGCATATTCGAACATTAAAAACCACTGGGAACGTAAAACTACTCATGCATTCTTCTATTTGACACTACGCGGCATTCGAAAATGAAAAACGGAGAAAGAATTACGAAGACTCTGTGCTCGAGAAAGAGATGGTGATGCTCTATAGTAATGGGTAAAGCAGAGCACTCTGACAGAGGTGTCAACACTCTGGAATGTTGATAATCCGGAGATATTGAATTTTTCTTTGATGTGTAACATCGTAGCGGGAAAGTATTCGAGGTCTTATGGGTTCGACTCATCAGTATATGCACGTTGCAAACCTGAGAATGTTTCTCTTGCACAGAGTCTTTAATATTTTTATAGCATTCTGAACTTGAAGGGTTGTATAAATAAACAAAAGAATATACTCGAAATACATTCAGAGAGGATTTTTCACATGCCGCGTTATCAAAATGAAAGCAGATGGTCCTATTGAATTATTGTCCAATTACTCACATTATGCGAAGGTGCAAAAACGGGATGAGTGTCGTAATTATTTCAATAAATTAGTACACTTTACTGCTCCACGCACGAGAAATAAAAATTGCTAGTTCCCGCATTCCTCATCAGGGTGCGACATGTACGAAAGCGGAATACGCTCTTCCTGACTCTTCTAAACTTTCCCAACTTTTTTCTTCAGCCGCAAATGAATCACTAAAAAGCAATGTACACAGAATGTCATCCTTATACCTCTTTTTTTAAACCATGTTACGGTCGATGTAATAATTCTTTCCCTCTTTTTAAACACGAAACAAAGTATTTCTGTTTTATTCTTAAATAAGAAATTTATGTCAAGTTCATTGTTCCTCGGATTTGTAGAACCAGATACATACTTACATAGATCTTTGCGATAGGTTTATGTTTCGGCCTTTAATAATTTTGATTTTATCAAATATGGTTATATATATAAAAAATACTTTTTTTTTATATTGAATCGAACGAAAGCAATTTTTGCACTTATACCTTAATATATGTAAAGTCGTGTTCATTAATATATAACGTACAGTAGCTATTAACTCCGATGGAAGTTAATATCAGACAATATCGTGAGCTTTGATATTCTTAAGGAATATTATCATAACAAAACATTAAAAAATGTTAATGCAATAAATATTATAATACTTACAAAAATAGCAATCTATTTTAAAATGCCGCTTAACTTATATCCGTATCATTAAAAAAGTAAATGGTACATAATGCATATTGCATGATTGTGGATGAAACAAATGTCTAATATTTATAAATTAAAAATGAATTGTGGTAAATCACAACAGCTTTATAAATTTCTCTTTTTCAATTCATTACGTCATAGTTCATATATTATGCCAAAAGCAGTAATTTATGATAAATTATTAAAAATCACGTCATGGAGGATACTTTCCCCTCACGGTAATTTACAAAAAACTGTTAACAAAGTAAAAGTATCTTTAAATTTACTTATTAACAATTTATAAGAAACATAAAAAACGAGTTTAATTTTTTATTTTCGCAATATTTGAAGCCAAATTTAAACACCTATTTTACTATAAATATGACTTCATTTGCAATATATGAAATCTATTATTTTTTAGTGCAATCAACTTTATGTTTTTCAATTTCCACACTTCTTAATAGTGATGCTAAAACCATGTCTGAAACTGATAAAAAATCTCTTAATGTTGGTTACAATGAAATTTTAAAAGCTCAAAATGATAACAGTGTTTTAATAATCGATGTTAGGGAAAAGGAAGAGATTGATGAAACTGGAAAATTACCAGGAAGTATTCATATACCAAGTGTGTTCTAAAATTATAAGACAAACTTAAAATTGTTATTTAAATATTAGATAATTCTAATTAAATTCTATCGTTATAGTGGGAGAGGTTGCTAATGCTTTATTGAGTCTTTCCGAGAAAGAGTTTAAAAAGAAGTTTAATACAGAAAAGCCTTCAAAAGATACAAAAATCATATTAAGTTGTAGATCTGGAAAAAGAAGTGGTATAGTTCAAGAAGAACTACAAAAGCTTGGATATGAAAAGTAACAACAGATTTCTAAGCATAAATGTTAACCATGTGTTACACGTTCTACAGATGTTTTATTAGAAGTATTTATTTACATTTTAGCTCATACAATTATGTCGGAGGATGGCTAGATTGGGAAACTAATACAAAGGTATAAACTTAATACATTATAAAGACTTTTTATATATGTAGGTATCTGTTAAAATGAAAATGAAAATTTTGTAATGTAATCCTTAGTAAGTATTATCATGAATATATAATCAATTAATGAAATATATTTACATAAATTAAATGTATGTATACATATGTATACTATAAATAATATCTTATCATGTGTTCACAGTTCTTTATATATATACATTATATCTGATAAAAAGTAAGTTATCCTTTCACATGAAATAATTACATCACTTTTTTTTCTGTTCCTGAGCTAACTTCTGATTAACCATCTCTCTAAATTGCCCCAAAATAAGATTTTCTCTTTTCTGCCGTTCTTCTTTACTAAACATGGCCAAAGCTCGTTTTTCATCAGCAGAATAAATCTGGTTCTCTTTACGAATACGAACAGCTTCCATTCGCCGATGTCTAGAGAACAAATAAAATTAATATATGAATAAATTTAAGTTGGTTTTCATGATATCTTTACAATTTAAGAAGATATGTTACCTGCTACCACTCATCACATAACCAACAGACTCATAAGCTGCAATTTCTTCTGATGTCAATCCAATTTCACCTCTTCTAGGTATACGTTTTCCTTCTGCAACATATGCAGCCATAGCAGCACCTTCACCAGGCAACAGAGCTTTTCCAAAATCTTTAGCAGATAATGTCACATGTGGTTTTTGAACTGGCCCTACTACGCTTTCATCACCACTCTCATCTGAACTGGATCCTCTCTTAACCTTTGCCTTGTCATTAATCCCATTCTTTTCTACCCACTCTAATTCTTCAGATTCACTATCAGAACTACTATCTGACTTCTTCTTTTTCTTTTTACGTTTTTTCTTTTTTTCCTTCTTGGCTTTCTTCTCTTTCTTTAATTTTTTACTTTTCTAAAACAAAAATTAATATTAAAACTTAATAAAATAAACATATAACGATAAAATTAAAGATTTGTTGTTAAATTTAATACATATCGTCAAACCATTGAGGTAAATGAGATAAAATCAAATTATTCTTTGATACCTTTTTCTTCATCTCTTGTTTCCTTTTTCTATCTCTTGGAATAACACTATCTTTGTATTTACCGATTTCCTCATCTTCATCAGAACTGTATTAAATATAAAGCATTTATTACGCGTATATCATTTATAAGAATAAAGTGACATTAATCATTTAGATAAAAGTAATATATTTAAAATTATTGATATCATTATTAATAAAATAATAGAAATGATAAAAACTTCAAAAATTAAGGGAATCGTTACTATTTCTTACTCTTCAATTCGTGTCGGCGATTTACCCCAAATTCTATCAACACCACATAACCCAATTTGTTCTCTGTCACGTCTACGTGCGTCCATCGTTATATTGTAATGTTGATGCCAGCAAAACAAGATGCACGCATTTACCCTCTCCAAATGACTAATACTCAAAAAAATAATCCACTACTCTGTGATGCCAGACTGTGGACGGGAGTTCTCGAGAACACCCCCTTCCACTACACACTACCGCACGAGCCGAGCGTAAGTGAGATCAACATTTCGGACGATTTCCGGAAATCGAGGGAGAAAACAAATGAAAGTCTTTCTCTCTTGCTCTTAAAGCGCTGAAATCCAATTAATGTGAAAAGCAAGTTTGATACGATACGGGCCCTGCGATACGGGCCGTACGAAATCTTGACTGACTATTATTCTTATTTTTCGGTATACAAGGATACTCTTTTTACACATTGTAGTTCAATAAATGTATGCGTACATACACATACGGTTAAGTATTAACTTATAGTGGCATACAATTTATCTTTGCAATAAATAAAATCATTTTTAAATTTCCCGCATATCTAAAACATTTTAATAATGTTAATGATGCCATCTCTCCAAAAAGTGTCCAAACTGGTAACAAACATTTATCGACAAGTAAGCAAAAGCGGTAATAGACTTTGATGAAGGCTGCCATCTATCAAGAAAACTCGCAAACAACTTGCACATTTTTACCAACAATAAAAAGAGACAGAAAAAAACGACATAACTGCTCCACCTATACGCTAAGCAATCAAACTACTTCGTTAAAAGTTTCAATCACTCTTTTATTCATAATAATATGAGTGATCACTTAGTTTGCGGCTCCATCTACTGAAGAGTGTTTGAAACTTTTAACGAAGTAGTTTGATTGCTTAGCGTATAGGTGGAGCAGCTATGTCGTTTTTTCTCTGCCTCTTTTTATTGTTGGTAAAAATGTGCGAGTTGTTTGCGGGTTTTCTTGATAGATGGCAGCCCTCATCAAAGTCTGTTACCGCTTTCATTTACTTGTCGATAAATGTTTGTTACCAGTTTGGGCATTTTTTACAGAGATGGCACCATTAACATTTATTAAAATGTTTTAGATATGCGGGAATTTTAAAAATGATTTTATTTATTGCAAAGATAAATTGTATAATTATTGTATGCCACTATAAGTTGTTAATACTTAACCGTATGTGTATGTACGCATACATTTATTGAACTACAATGTGTAAAAAGAGTATCCTTGTATATCGAAAAAAAGGAATAATAGTCAGTCAAGATCTCGTGTGGCCCGTGTCGCAGGCTTGCTTTCCACATTAATTGGATTTCAGCGCTTCAAGAGCGAGAGAGAAATACTTTCATTTGTTTTCTCTCTCGATTTTCAGAAGTCGTCTAAAACACTGATTGCGAGTTCACGTAGACGCATTTACTGAGATAGTGTGCGTAATGAAAGGGGGTGTTCTCGAGAACTCCCGTCCTCAGGCTGGCATCACAGACTCTCTGATGCCAGAATCTGACGTATATTTTTAGTATCATAGTATTATATCGCTGCCAACTGTTTAGCTATAAACACTAGATGATTTAATTACTGTACCCTAAAAATAACTTAAAACAAGTATAAAATAATGTCATTATTTATATTTAGATCAGTTATTTAATATATAGAAGTTAGAATATAACTAAATTATATTCAAATTTATATAATAATATATATAATTTCAATATAACTTTTTCCATAAAATTATAATATTCTTCTCCGCGTTTTTATTTTAAATATAATGTTAAATAATTATAACACGGGAAACAAGTATTATAATGAATAATTAAAAATAATATTAATAAACTATTGAAACGAATTCTTTTAAACATGGAACTTTTCAATTTATGAATACTGTGTGATTAAATACTTCATATTTACACATTTTGTAGTAATTAAAAATGATTTTATACACCTTGAAACAAAGAAAACTGCTGTAAAAAAAAAGAAAGAAAAATTGAGAATATTTATTTTTATTTACGTACAATGTAGACAAAATTAAAAAAGTTCATACTTTGGATATTTTATTAAAATATACATTTCATCCAAAATACAAAAGGAAAAGATGTATATACAATTGTATTTCGAAGGCTTTTGCGCAATAATGATAATAACAACGATTATAATAGCAATAATAATAATAATAATAATAATAAAATAATTGCAGTGTATTAACGTATCCACATTTTTCTTCATTTTCGCGCATATCTTGGTACAAAACTTTTTAAGAAGTTCATGTTCTTGAATAATTTTGTTTTTTTATTAACACTCCATATTTTTTCGGGTGAAATTAAATTTCTACCATTAATATTCAAAATTTCGTTCTTGTATGTATATCGATAAAAGTTAGTAAAATATCCTGCTATTTGGTACAATAATATTCTATTATTGCCGAGCACAGTATACGATGTACTTAACATGGAATTCAAAATCCGATCACCATATACATTTATTAAAAAATGATCGTCGATGATCTTTGAACATTTATATACTTCAAGAGAGCATGTATACCCGTATTGCATTAATAATTACTCAATTTAATTAAAATTACGTTTATATTCGAAATTTCACGTTATCGTGAAAGTTACTTTGTATGATATGTATTACATCATTTTCTAATTTTGTACCATTTGTTTTTTTTTTCTTTTTAATGCAATGCTTTATATTGTCTCCTGCTGAAGCTTGCGTGACTAAATTGTTCAGAAAACTTTGGAAACATTTATATTATTGTATATCAATGAATTTTACGATTAAACAACCAAATTTATTTTGGTGGCAAGAACTGGTTTAAAGTAATGACTCTTGCCATTTACGACAATCATAGAATTTTTTTTTATTATTCATACATAAAACATGTTCCAAAATGTTGAAATTCTTCTCAAAAAATTCACTGCACTAATAATTCGTGAATTAAATTATTTATAAAATATTTCTACGTGTCAAATATACATATATATGTATATGTAATATATGATATATAATATTTATATATACATGTATATGTATATATATTTGTTTTTTATCTAACAGCAAGAGATAATCAGTTAGAAAATATTTCTAATACGTGATAAATATTTGAAGATTTAAATAATTTAAAATTTCTTTGGCAATGACTGCCCAAGTGGTGATCTCATTATGAATTTCAATATGTTTTTTTTTTTTCAATTATAGAATTATGTATTCCATAATAATCTATATGTACACTCATAAAATCTACGTTACGCCAATGTTCAGGCGCTTTCAGAATCAATGTTTTTTTTCTCCTTAAAATCACATGCAATATTATCTTTTTTATTCCAAAATATGATGGGCATAAGATTTTATTATTTTCTCATTGACATCAACTCCAAGGCACTAATAAGGCCTTTATTCCCCTTAGATGTGACAGAAGTTGAAAAAAGTTTAAAATACAATGGAGCCGTGGGAGACACTCATTGTACTTGTTAACAATTTAATTTAGAAAATATTGTTTGTGCATTTCGATCTTAACAGATAAATTTAAAAATGTAAATTTGCATTAAATCTTAGAACATTGATATCATAAAATGAGAAAAACATGAATAATGTTGTTACATAATTATTTTCAAATCAGCAACATCATTCAATAGATTTTCTTTAACCTGTGTAATCAAGAAAGTCATCGATCTAATACTTACACGTGCAACTATAAATTACTTTAAGTTAATTCTTCTTGGCATAGTAAACAATGCCTTGATTCATTTTAAACACATACTTTTACAGTGCTCCCATCTTACGAATGAGAAACAAATAATATATCAATTTTCAGTTTTTAAATGTAATCTTTACAATTTTGTGACAACAGCTCGTTTTGCCCATCCTGTAAAAGTGCTTTGCCATGATGAGTTAATTCGTTATCTCCAGTTAACAGGTTAAAATTATTTTACATTTTTCAAATGTACAATCATTAATTATTGTTGCATCTTCTTTTCATTTTAAAGTTTAATAATTACCTCATTATTGTTATATCGTGCAAAGTGCAGACTAATGTATTATATACCTTCATTTTATTATTAACATTATTGATAATTAATAAGGTGACAGTGAAATATAAAAAAAGAAATAAAGGCAAAGTAATCAGACCGTATTTCAAAACCGAAAACGGGTGTTACTTCTATATATACTCACGTATAGAACAAAGATTTTACGTTAACAAAGTAATTATTACAACAGATATAAATATAAAAATTTATGATTCAAAAAAGAAAAAGGAAGGCCGATTAAATGTGTATAATATTTCGAACAAAACTATAAAAGGTGTCTCCCACTATTTTTCTCTTTTCACGATATGTTTGATCACAGTTATGTGCAGAATAAAATACAATAATGTAATAATAATACGAAATGATGATTGGTGCTTTCAGCCACTAGATATTTTTACAATAAAAGTAAATGCTAGAGACTAAATGAAGGGTTCGTGCGATAAATAAGTTTCTTTGTACTTTACTAAGTTTTAGTAAAGTATAGATTATTTTGTGAATTCCTAAATCAAAAAGAGTCAATTCGAGTGAAACCATTTTAACTTTACATAAACTTGTCGAATAAACTCTTTTCTTTTTTAAATATGTGTTCGATTTTCTTTAAATTAAAGCTAATGTACATAATTCACGATTTAGCTTAAACTAGAACCGATGCGTTCTTAACATGCAAAAGCCAATTTATGTGGCAAGCACATTATACGCTCGTGTTAATTTTATATTAAACACTTTACTATTTACATTTTGCTAATGCATTTGTTTTCAAAACAAGCAACAATGATCTTTACACAATTCATGTTGCGCTGCAATAACAAAATTTGCCAATTGCGTTACAAAGTTCCTCGAAGCAAGTGTTCGTATAACAATGAAAGTAATTTTTAATACTGAAAATATATGCGCTTTTCTTTTTACTATCGACAACATTTTATATTCACTAATTTTAGTTTTCATTAAAATAATTCAACAGAATATATTCCTAATGATCTTAAATCTATTTTATAGATATTATAAATTAATGTAAATCAAATTTACAATTGAATTGAATAATGAAAATTATAAAGTTGAAATGAAATCATGTTCTTATCAATCATTAAGAACATTTATCAAATGTATTCACAAAATAAGAAACTTAACACTTGCATTTCAGGTCATGATGTATATAGATTTTATATTTCCTTTTCAGCCACCATGACTCAATTAACATCATGTATTATAAAATACTAGATTCCCAGATTTTTAACCGATATTAAACTACAGCAGTGTGAACTTGAGTATATACCGTTAAACTGTCACTAAACTATTATTTGAACGACTGTTAATACGAAATTATTAATTGACTGTGCATATTGTAATTACATTTGATTAAAGAGAAACTGAAAACTTTCGAAAATGAAATACATTGTCCAGCTGATTTAGAATTGACTGTAGCGCATGTTGCAAGTTTTTATAATGAGATTCATAAATGTATGACTTATTTTTTTTTATTTTTTACTATTTTCATTTAATATAAATGACTAACATGAGCGTATCTATGATTGAACAATGTTTTTCATTGTATGAAAGAATTCATTTTCTATACATATTTGTGCATGCATGATTTTTATCTTTTCTATCATACCTTGGAAACTGTGAAGTTAATTCTTTAAAGGTAATCTTACAAGTAAATCCTAGAGTTATGACGAAAAATACGATTAATATAAATGAAATTAAAATTTAATTCAAACAAGATATTTACCTCAGTGAAGTCATTATTGTTACGCATCTCTATCAGTCACAGAATAATAAATAGTTAAAGACCAATATAATCAGAATTTCTGAGGAACCATTCATTGAAATGTTCATGGACGAAGTGTGGAAATCACAAGTGTTCACATACATAATGTACCAATCGATAACTACTTAGAAGTCATTAAAACCATCAAGGCCATTCAATCATTTGTACAAAAACATTATCAGAATTGTTTTTTTTACGCTTTACGTATTAATATTTCCATTTGATAATACTAGCTTTTCCCATACTCTCGTCAAATAACATATTTTAGTACTTCAAAAGTCAATTTTTAGTTTAACGACAGTAAAACCTGTCGGTGAATATTTCCTATTACAAAAATGCAGAACCTCAGTAATTATAAAACAAATGTATTATATTAATAAATAGAATGAACGTATTTTTACCTATTATTCAACAGCGAAACCGCAGGTTTCCTCAACTGCTTGTGTAAGTTTATCAAGCATTTTCTGATAACTCGGATAACTTTCTGGAATATCTATTCTATTAAAACAGGTATGCGCTTTTGGTAAATTTTCACTTGGCGCATCAACGGCATGAATTGTAAATAAACGAGGACCCGCAGCTCCTGTTGATCCTGTAAAAATATATAGTATAATAATATAATAAATAATAAAAAGAAATTATAAATTTTATTCATAATACTTACCTTGTAAAGCTTTAAAACCTTGCAAAGGAACCCGAGAACTTCCAGTAACAAACTGTAGTAAACGAGCTCTCATTTCTTCTCCGTAAGATTCCACTATTTGCCAAAACCACTTTACTACTGGAGTGTCAGGTGTACAATGTTTCAATCTTGTGTGCATTTTCCAATCGTTAATATCAATAGTTCCTAAACCACCAATAACCAACTCTAGCTCTCTTTCGTCAAACGGTCTTAGTAACTGAGGTGGAATTAGCTCATGGAATCCTTTTTGTAATGCTAGAAACTGTTGTTCGATTCCTCGCATAAATCGATAGTTTACGTATAAACGGACATATTCTTTTTTATTTTCTTCGGTTACAGGAATGTCTTTACCACCTGGTTTCAGTTCATGATTTTTTAACACTCCAAAACTACTATGTTCTACTGAAAACGTAGCATCCAATACGCCGTCTATACTATTTTCCCTGAAAGTAAAACAATATTTTCATATGTTTTACAAAAATGGTATGTAATTATTAATATTTTACTTACAACATCCACGTAAGACTTCTGTGTAACTCTGGATCAACGCCTTCTATGTCAGTAAGAGTAATTGCTTTATTAAGTAACATTTTATAAAATGGAGTTGTAAAACCTCCATCTACATGATGACCATGAAAAACGGCAATTCCGATTATCCTGCCAGCAAAATGGAAATACGACAAATGTTCTGGATTTATTCCCGAATCCGGGTTAATTTGTAATGTATAATTGTCATCTCTTGAATATTGAAACAACCCATATTGAGGATTTAACATTTCGTGCGATAATAAATATAACCATTCTCGTGCTACTCCACCATAATCAAGACCTTCTTCACCACGGAATTTTACCATTAGCCTTTTACGCATGTCTTTTGGACGCATTTTCATTATTAATCTGTATGATTCCTTTAAAAAACGATTTATAAGCTATAGAATTATGATCAGTAATTTTTTTTACTGGATATTACAACTTCAGAAATTACTTTTTAATAATCAACATAATTATGTAAACACTTACTTCAAATATTTCATTTCTTGACACTTCAAGCCTACAGTGCCCACTTTGAGGTTGAAGAGTATTCAATTCTGCTCTTAAACACTTCAATTTTGCTACTAAATCCCGCTTATATTTTGGCAGAAGCTCATTGTCCATTAATTCCTTTGGCAATTCTGATACAGTTTGAGCATTCTGAACAGATGTATTTTCCGCTAAAATATATGTAGTAATTAATATTTATAATACACAAACAAAATTATTATTTTTATTGGAACATAATTACAATAATGTGTCCTAACAAATAAAATTCCCCAGAAATGGAAAGGCATCCTATTGGAGCTAGACCAATTAACAATAGGAAGTAGCTATCAGATACTGGTGTAGAGATAAGATAAAATTATACATTGCACAAATATGTTTTTGTTTTGTTTCTGTATGACAACAAATAGATTAACTTCTCTATGATTTAAATGCTACTGATAATACTGACAAATGTTAAATATATAGTATTTATAAATCTTATGTAAATATACAGATTTTGTATTGTAAATATTCATAGCATATTTAAAACAAGAATTGTGAACTTACATGAAGGAGAATTATTATTACTTCCATTCTCTGTTCTTGGCCTTTGTTGAACCATGTTGGATTGAGTACTTGGCGATGCAGGTGCCTCTGCTTCTGCAGGTTCACTTACAGCTGCAGCTGAATTATTTGAACCACTCGTAGTTTGATTAGTTGTACTATTCTGTCGCCTACTGTTAGAAAAATATAATTTTGTACGTTAATAGAAATAATTTCTATTAATATATATTTAACACTTTAATAGTCCATTTTAACAATTCTAATAACTTACTTTAACAAGTTGCTTATAATCTGACTGGATAATCTAGGATCAGTAAATTGCGTAGTTCTATTATTATGATCCACGAAATAAACCCGGCCGCTTTGGGTTTGTCGCATTTCCCATCCGCTCGGTAATGGACCGAGTTCATTTGCCAATTCATTTGCCGGTAAATCGCGAGGTATTCTTGGGTCGTGCCAAGTAGACGAACCAGTTGGTACATGATAAAAGTACACTTGACCTTGCTGTGTTTTCTTCATTTCTATAAAATATATATCGCCTTTAGATTTTTTACATAGTTAATTTATGCATATAATTTTATACTTGTTAAATTCTTTAAAATTTACTCTAAAAAAGTTGATAATTACCATAACCTCTCGGTAAATCCGGTGGCTGCGGAGGATCATACCTCCTCTCATTATTAACCATTACGCTATTTCTATTTCTATTACTCCGATTAGGCCTCCGAGGTTGAGCATTATTAATGCTACGATCTGGTCTAGCATTTACATTTTGGTTGCCATTTTGTTCATCAGTTGCTCGTGCCGGTCGTCGTTCCCTTGACGACGCTGGTGTTACATTTCTTGTATTGTGTTGATTTCTGTTTTGCTGTTGAGTTGGTGTATTTCTTGGTGTGTTTGGAGTAGAACTATCTCTGCTAGGGGTTCTGCTGGGTGTACCATCTCCATTCCACTCAGGTGTACATCTGGTAGGACTTTCAGTTCTCACATTAGGAGGACTACCACTGCCACTAGGAGAAGTAGGCTCAGAAGAAGGTAATGGTGGTGGTTCTGGTGTAGTTGGTATAATACCATTGGTGGGTCTATTTCAATAATTAAATTATGTGTAAGTGAATCTAATACAAAAAATTTATAATTACGAAAATAATGAAATCTACCGAGCATTTGGACGAACCCACTGTGTAGTTCTCGTATAATGATTAACGTAATATAGTCGACCACTCCGAGTTCTTCTTTCTTCCCATCCATCTGGTAAATCAGTTGGGCAACTTAAATCACCAAGAACATCAACAACTGCATTATGACCCACTGTATTGCTCACAGCACCATTATGACCATCTCGTGATAAAAGAGAAACTACAACTTCTCCTTTAACTACATCAGTATCATCTGAGTGTGCTTTACAAAGATCTAATCGCTGATCTATAAAACATTGAAGTTTAAAAATTAGACATATCAAAAGAATGATATTAAGAATTATATAGTACTGCACAGAATTGCATACATCCTGTATCCTTGAGTCTTTGAATTGTATTGGATAAGATTCGTACACATCCTAAAAATCCTCCACCTTTCTTTTTATGGATCTTCTTATGGTTCCAAACTGATATAGTAATGCCATCATCTTTCCCAATGTATCTACAAAATATTGAAATTTATATATTTTAAACCAAAACTATACTTATATGATAATTAGAAACTAATTACAGATCATAATGTTGATTCCACATGGGATCTAGTGTTGCTTTGCATGTATGTGTACTATGACATTGGCCTGAACCATCAACAGTTATTTTAGCAAAAGGATCCGGTAGGCCTAAAATAAATTATTTTTATTAAATATATTTTCTTCAATTATTCTTACCTTTTGTTAACAAAAAGTACTCACGAAAAAGATCTTTCCTGGCAAGATTACGGGCACATAAAACTGTAAAAATTGATATAATACATAAATTTTTGTCAATGTCTACAGGTAATATATATAATGATACATAAAATAGAGTATTGAATAAAAAAACATTTAAGAATAACATTCTTTTGTAAATACGTTTATTTAGCAATTTAAAAAGGAAATAATTCCATAACAAATACAACTGGTAATTTTATTTAATTTGTTGTTATCTATCAATATTATCTCTTAGTATTTTTCAATAAACAGCTTAACTTTTCAGAAACAGGATTTTAATCATATATTCGTTCAAAAAATATTAAAGTCATGTATCATGTACTAGGTGTCTGACATTTGTTAATTAGACCTATTCACATTCGATTATGAGCTCGACAATATTCTTCATTGAATCAATTAACAAGAAGCAATTTTTAAATGAAATATGATCGTAATGTGTCAAGCCCTTTGAAAAGTGTTAAATATTAAGGGATAGGCAATGTGAACGTGACAAGTTCACCAAAATTAACGTCTTTACATAGTCTACAGTCTCCCGGAGTGCTCACGGTGGGGTCTTGACCTCCGATAGGGAGTTGCCATAACCAAAGGATGAAAACCCTAGTCAAACCTTTTTGTATACTTTTCTTCCTCATATATTACGCCCATAGAGTAATATACGATATTTATAACAACAGATCTGATGTTACTCGGAAACAGCCCACCGTAAAGAATACAGCAGAGCCATATTAACGAACACAACAAATCAAGACACGGAAAGGATCACAACGCGTGTTAGCTATCGGCCGACTTTCACACTCCTCTCTTCTTGGATTCATCACGATCTTTAGTAAACTCACTCGACAAACGAATCTTCATGGCCCCATTCCTCCTGCTACCGCCCGGATTCGACATTTTCCACGCACATTTAATGCTTCCTACCGTACATCGGCACTCTAATTAGTAAATAAAACTGCTGTTCGAAGCGACGGTGCAATCCACACACACGCAACCGTGCACAATCGACTATTGCAGCTGATCGACCTTACCCACTATATCGACTTGAAGCTTTGTCGACCTGTGCTTCTCGAAATGTATCGAAAGCTACGTACAACTTTCATACGAATGAATGAGTACTAGGTTCCAATTTCGTTAGTTCTGACGTAAACTTCTTTTTTTAATTATATAATAACATTTAAATCATTTAATGAATAAATACTTTATTCTTTACATTCATGAATGAAACTTTGTATTTAAACATATAAGAAAAAAGTATAACCATCTTTTTCGTATACAACATCTATTTTCTACATGATTCCCCGTAAAAAAAATTTGAAGTTTCTTTGAAAACAATTTTAATGGTATGTATGGAATACTTTAATGTACATTAAATAATATAATCTAATCTTAAACTTAAAATTTACTTCATAATTCGTACGAAAAGTTTAATCCTCCTTTACTTGCATACAATTTTTATATAAAATACAAATTCAAATGTAATATACATGCAATATTTAACAAGGCGCCATGTTTCTTTTAAAAGATTGTTATGTAATATGAAACAATAAACGTATAAATATGTATTAAAGAGAAAGATTTATTTTATGAAATTATACAAATATACAATGTTTTAGCATAAGTTACATGGACACTTTGTAAAAACGGACAAAATAAACGATCATATTTACCAAATATTTATATTTCATAAAGCATGAATTAATGAATAAATGCAAACAAATGTAAGCAGAAATCATTATAAATTAATTATGTTTACAGATATAGTACGCAATTGTGCGAAAGGTGGTTGGCAATATAAAATTATTAAGAAATGGAAACTATTTCAACGTGTTGTTCCATAAACTCGCAGTGTATGTGGTACGTTATTTTGATTTAATTCGCGTGCAAAACAATCACGCTTGCTACCACTTTCACTGGCCTTATATTAGAAAGGGATCGTCGCTTATTCTAAGGAAAATATTTAGCTTCGCTTTCGATGTCGTAAACTTGAATTTAAAAAGAAGTACACGTACTTTCTCGTTTGATATAAATTCATTAAGACAAATCAATAATGATGAACGTTGAACATTAAAAGAAGTTCTTCTACATCAGTATAACTTGATAAATTATAAAATTATTGGAATATTCTGCGAAGACGAATTTCACGAACACCACATGGAAACGAAGCTGAATATTTTATGAAATTGTTGGTATTGTGATTAAGATATAATTATGAGGTATCTGTTACAAAATTTAAACAGCATTCAATAGCATATAAAACAATTGTAACGATTAAAGAAACACTACTAGATGTAGCTAAACTAAACTAAATATCAAGTTAATCGAATTAGATAAAGAATTTGTTCTTTCTTTAAACTTTATAATCTGGTACTTACATAAATCCTTTTATCATAATTTTTCTTTTCTATTATAAACGTCTGAATACGTTTCAAAATTTGCATACCAATACAACTTACGGCTTCTTGCCGAATTTCTGAATTTATCGTTAAAGATTATTCAGTTGTCGTAATAATAAAAAAATAATCTCTTTAAAGGCAAATTTTTGTTTCAGCATACGAAAAATTACTTGATTCAGAAACTTATGTCTGTTATTATATTTGTACTCAGTTTTCCGTTTCACGATTTTTTCTTTGCAACGTTTCTTCCTTTGTTTCTTTCTCAACACGCTTCTCGGCTGAAACTTTTCACTGAAAAACGAATTCCAGCCCTATGATCTTTGGCAGTATTATCATTGACGAACAAAACTCATCCGTTTTTCAGCATAGAATGTGATCGCGCTGTTAAAAACGAATTCCTAACGTTATTTAAAAGAGTATTCTGTATTTTAGGCTTCTCCACGGAAGGCGAATATTAAGTCCACCAGAAATACGATTCCCTCCGCGATGCTGATGCATCCTTTGGCGATTCCAGTATCACGGAAAGAACTGCGATACACAGAATTGGAGAAATGATTGATGACAAGAGCACCAACGATGATAAACAGGATGCAACCGACCACAGAGAAGAACATGTCCTGCAAGTAAACAATGCTGTAAGTTATTTTCTCATAATGTATATCCATGATGAAAGGAAAAACAAGGAATTTAACCCTTTCACTCCTGATTTTTAAACATTTTTATTTTAGAAAATAAAAATTACGGAAATGCACTTCAGCAGGTGTAATAAAACTAAATATGTATATGTTATAAAAAATTTTATTTTTGAAACTTTTTGAAAAAATTGCATGGGATTATGTTTTCCATTAGTATTATTTCGCGGGATATATAATCCCAAAGTACATAAATACCTAATACTTATAAATAATAAGGTGTGAAACAATCAAAACATAACGGCACATCACACATTTTTCCCTCAAACTTTGGTACAATTTTCCAAACAATACTTGGAATAAATGTATTCCGGCAGGAGTGAAAGGGTTAAAAAAAAACAGTTTTATTAAAATCTGTATCAATTTCTGCTACATTAGTCTATGAATAAACAAACAAGGTTTAATGAACTAAATCATTCAAATGTATTGTATACGTTAAAGTTATAAAAAATGAGCATTCCCGGTTTTTCTTTTCTCTTATTATTCGAATGTAAAACAATACAGAAGAAAGTAATAACGATTTTATAAATGAAAAATTAAATCAATTTACTGTAACGTTATTGCTTTCTTTAATGAATCATACAATATCTATTATCTTTAATGATTTTATTCTGCCGTGTTACAAATTTTTAGAAAATTATATTAGTTTTGCTTTCGTTCGTACGATAAAAATTTGCAAGAAACTTGATCGATTATTTCACTTTATTTCCACGTAAATTCAAGACTATCTAAGACTGAAAACACTTGAATCAATTACTGTAGGTGCCTTGTTATTATGTACTTTACCTATTAACTCACTATTCACTGTCTAAATGCTACTGCAATGTTAATTGATATGAAAGTGTTATGAAACGTTTAATGCAATGATGATTACCTGTTGCATTAAATTCTAATAGATTCGAGAAAACATATAAGGAAAGTTAGGGAGTGAATTTTAACAAAAAAAAAAAAAAAACAATTCAAATATTGCTATAGATATTTTTTCTATCCATTGTGTTCAATGTAAGAGTTTCGTTTCAATCTCATGTACAACTTTTACTTACCAAACGACGATCAAATCCAGATCCTATAACGATTCCAATGAATGTGCCTACGAGAATGATTAAAAATCCACCAAAAGTACCCATCGTGAGCATCGCGGTGTTTTGCCCTGCATCACTGAAAGAGTAATAGTGTAATCCTATAAGGACGCACACTACTACCTGAAAATTACAAAAAAAGTATTTGGTCAGTTAAAAAGTAAAGAAAAACGGTGTAAAGTATTAGAGGAAGGAACAGAACCTCAATTTTTGTTCCTTACATATAATTTAAAATTGTTTCAAGCATCTAGCCCTGTAAAATTAAGTAAATACATACATACATACATACATACATACAACAGTAGACAAAAGTTTAAGACGACAGGACAATATGAAACATAATTTTATGGTGTGCAAATATTATCTATATATTCATTTTTATTGTTATCATGGTGGAATACTATTTATTTGATCAGAATAGAATACAAATTTTATTTATACTATTAATTCTGATTAATTAGTTTATTTTCTTTAACCCTTTGGTCTTAAACTTTTGTTCGCCACTGTATATAAAAGTGTCAGTTCCCGCTTTTAAAATTAACCACAAAATTAATTTTTCATAAATTAATTTATTCATTTTCGTTGACTCTTCGGTCTTAAACTTTTGTCCATTACTGTATATCATAGAACAAGGTTTCCCAATCTATTGCACGCGACTCCCAAGGGAATCGTGAAGCGTTTCGTGGAAGTAGTCGAGGCTATTTTTAATTGGAAATTCTAAGTGTATTGAATATTAAGTTAAATTTATCTTCTCAGTTGACTATTTTCAACATGCTTTCTTCAACTTTGCAAAAGAAATCTTGTTGCGCGGGGGAGGGTGTCGCAACTCATTCGGCTATTGAGAAAAAGGATTACACCTCAAAAAGAAGATTGAGAAACATTATCATAAATCGTTGCATGCATCTCAACGATAAATAAGCAGATCGTTAATATGCTACTAATATCTCGATCTTAATTGATAGCGTAATAACGTTATTGTTCAGAATATCAATGCAGAATTTTACGAAAGAATACGATTTCGAATTCGTACGCATAAAACCACTGGACATACATGATTAGTGTTATATTGGGTTGGAGGGAAAGTTCTGTCGTATTTTCCGTTTCCGTTAATTCACGTGGAACCCAAACACTTTGTTTTAACACAAACCCAAGAGATTTAACGTGATCTCCAACAGTTGTATGATGAATGCCAAACTCTTCTGCAATTTCTCGACTCGTTAAATGTGGATTATTTTCCAACATGGATCGCAAAACATCATTATCGATCTTGGATGATCGTCCAGATCGATCACTTTCTTGGAGGCTCAGATCCCCGGAACGAAATTTGCTAAACCATCTTTGACAAGCACGAACATTTACAATATCTTTTCCAAATACCGCACATAAATTTTTACATGCAACCGATGCGTTGCTTCTTTTTTGGAATTCATACAAAATGCAGTGTCGTAAATGCACTTTATCTACTGACATGTTTTTCGCTTTAAATATCACAAGTAAATGATGAACGGTAAAAAAGGACTCTTTTTATATTATACAGCAGGTAAAAAAACAAAAAAAATTCCCAATGACTCACTAGCCAGATGTTTTTTCTTATTTACGAGAAAAGTTACCTGCCTATTTAAAATACGACAGAACTTTCCCTCCAATCCAATATAAATTTTGTGCAACGATACAGTGCACCTAATCGACGCGTTTAGTTATACGTCGCTTCTTCATAGAAAGTATTCTTTCCTGATGTTAAATTCATAACGCGTTATGAGCCCTGTTCACCTCGTCGTGATGCCTATTGCATCGCCAATCAATAATTACGCACCAACATTGCGTCACGTGTCCAATTTATACTGCTTGATTCGAAACGAATTCCTAGAACGAAAGATTAACTTGAAACTTTGTTGAAAGCTGCGCTATACCTTGCAAAAGTGAACACATGGTGCATTAAGATAATGCATTCAGGTGGTAAAATGGTAAATCGATTCTTTTTCGCAATATTACAGTAATCTTTGCTGATAACATGATAATGTTTGTAAATAAACATTGTCAAGTGGATATTTTTAATTAGTCTTTGTTATAGTCTATCTATTATCACAAAATTGTATGAACATAATTTATTTTTTAATAATTAAGTTCCTGTTCATTTTTCTTTTAGCGGGTTTATTCTAATGCTTTGGTCTATATTTTGTAGTACAAATTGCGAACTATCTATTATCATAAAATTGAATGAATATAATTTATTTTTTAATATTTACGTTCCTCTTCATTTTTCTTTTAGTGGTTACATTCTAATGCTTTGGTTTATATTTTGTAGTACAAATTATGAACATCTAACGGTACAAATATTCTTTTTAACAATTCAAAATAACCAATTGGTGATTATTCATAGCAACCTTCTAAATTCACTGCGGTGAAATTTCCAAAATTTACTATGATTTTTTGCAAACGTAGAAATAAAGATTTGTTTTCTATATGTATTCAGTATTTTTTCCGAGTAATTTTCAATTCGATCTCCTCGGTGCAAATAAGTGTACTTTAATTTTCGCTAGTTTTAGCGTTAAACTTACTAAAAAAATGTCTTTCATAATATAAGCAAATCAATGAAACGTTATTCAATTCTTGATACAAGTACTAGTTTAAACGTATAAACAAAATATGTAATAAAAGAACAAAACGCTCGAACTCGTAAATAAAAATGAGATAATGTAAAGAAAGAGCTTAATTATTCGATTACAAAAGAAGTTTAGGAATTTTAACTTTGACCGTGATTCGCTTCAAATATAAATGTGAAACTTCGACAATGTAAATGCAAGATGTAATCATAACAAGAAGAGAATCATACACGTAGAGTAATCTTCAGCTATTATGTTATTCTCCGCTCTAATAGGCTATAGAAACTGATTCGTCTAACTCGTTCACTTTGTGCGTAACATTTCCACGCTGGTCACTGATTTCAGAAAATCCCGAAGCGTAAAATTAAGGTCAACGAATTGTGCAAACTCACTTTTCGACCGAGTTAAGAAAATTTATTGTAAAAATAAATATACCACAGACATAAATAATAATGATAAAAATGAGTGGTTCATGATAAAAACAAGTTATCTGGATGGTATTTAAATATATGGTAGAGATTTTATCAAATAAATATAAAGATTCTCTTAGTTTTAAGTACTGAGAACATTAAAATTGTTAAGCATAGTTTAATTGTTATCATAATGAAGGAAATATTAGTTAATAACAATTAGTTTTCATCTAAACCTAATATACAACAAATCTATTGAATATTTCAATGAATCTTTTTAGTTTAAACATTTAAAGTTCTTTTTCTCTTGACGCTTGAAGATTCGTAGAATATTTAGTCTAAGATGTTATGAATCTACTCACCAATTCTACAAACTTGATGATAGTACTCTTGTTAATTGTCATCTTGATTTATCTGTAAAGTAAAAAAGTGGATTAATGATTTAAACAAATCATAGTGTACTATTATTAATTATTAATGATATATTACATTAATTACAATTAATTACAATAACTACATTATTGTATTTGGAAAGATTTAATGAGTATACGCATTATACGTGTACTCTATTTTATTTTACAACACGAAGATTAGCTTTATACTATAAAAAATAGTATACAATTGCGAATTTATTTCTCACTACTTTTCTAAACAAAATGTATAATATCCTTATCGATAGTTATCGAAACAGAATTTTGAGTGTAGTGTAAAATATGGAACTGTGTAAAAAGATTACACTTCGTTTTAAACGTTAGGTCGATAATGAATGCTAAACGGTAAAAGATTGAAACAACAATTATAATTTATCAATTGCTTACCTATACACACTAGTCATTAATTGTAATACTTTCGTAGCTCTTTAATTATCAAACTTTTAACACTGATTGCGACAGTCAACAAACTCTCGAATGACTAAAATCAATTTCAGACGAAACGAAATAAATAAATGAAGTACAACCTGAAGTGATTCCAATACTTCTTAAAATGAAACGACACCTTTTATCGAGAACAAATTTTTGTATTAATTTTTAAAAACGACAAATGCTAAAACACGGGCGACATATATGTAAATAGCGATATTAAACCCTAAAGAAAATTGAAATATCACATTTATGTTATTTTATTCGTGATTAAGTATTCAAATGATCAGTGCTGTACATAATAGGATTTCATGTAGGACATTTCATTAATTTTAACCTTGTGACTATTAGTCGTCTAATGATACTAAGTTCAGAAATGTTCAAATTCAAAATATTCACCAAGATTCGCCTATATTATATGTTACTTAGTTTAGTTAAATGATATACTGAAATTTATATATACGACTATTTATCCTCTGAGTCCAACTAATAAACAAACTAACTAAAGTCTGAAAATTTGAGAAACTATCATTTGGTATGCAAATATTGTTCGTATACTTATTTTTATCGTCATTATAGTAGGACACTATTTATTGTTTAACATAGAATACGAATTTTAGTTATCGTGCTATTTTTTATTAACCCTTTGCACTCGAGAGGTGATTAGTCGTCTAATAATACTAACTTCAAAAATGTTGAAATTCAAAATATTCACTAAGATTCGCCGATATTATATGTTATTTAGTTTAGTTAAGTGATATACTGAAATTTATATATACAACTATTTATCCTCTGAGACTGACTAATTAGCAAAGTGACCAAAGTTTGAAAATTTGCGTAACTATCAATTAGTGACTAACAGTCATTTCTCGAGCGCAAACGGTTAATTTGGTTACAATGCAATAAATACTGCGAGAAGTTTACAAACTTTATTTTCGTCAGAAAATCCCATCTCAAAATGATGTATACTTTACAAATTTCAATTTACTCGCAATAAAACAAATTTTTATCTTATATTAAGCCTGCTGCGTTCCTGAAAAATTCTTTAATTTCATTAGGATGGATTGCTAATTCGGAGAAAAATGATTATTCGGTGTAAAATTGAAAGGAAATAATAGGTTACTGATAACAATCGGATTATTTTATAAAATGGAATTACGTCTGGGACAAAAATGTCTGAACAATCGTGGCAGAGTTAAGCGTGGAAATTTTTAATAATTCTGAGATTACAAAAATTACTGTAAATTATTTTCTTCAACGATTAAGTTAAGGATTCTCGTGAGAGAAGCGAAGATGAAAAATTATCGTGAATAATAATAGAAAATACACGTAGTCGACCTAAGTACCAATTTGAACGTTAAAAAAGAAAGAGAATTTGATATAAAATATGCAAATCTTTCTTTTGTACGTTTCACAGAAGGTCACTAAAAGTGTGTCGCAATAAATTTACAGAAACTTCTATAAATTAATTATGAGTTACTCGTCTCGACCATTTTTATGGTTCTAGTGTTAACGATATTCATATGACTGCTTTGCTTGTACTCACTTGCATATCTCGCTAATTTTCTACGGCGTTAATTACAGTTACTTCGTATCGCTAACAGCATTACTCATGAAAGATAAAAAGTTATATCCTTCACTCGTTCATTCATCGTGAATCATGCATGAAACATTTTTCTAATCCACTTCGATAAAAGAAGAAGAAATTTTGCCCTGTACATTAGTTAATTTCGTTTGATAAGCTTCCAGAATGCAAACAGTCGGCAATTACTCATAGGATTATTCGAAGTGCGCTTAATTCATGCAAATCAAGCGACAAACGCAGAAACTCGGTGTGATTTACACATAAACAACACGTTTATAATGTTCTCTTATTAAATTCAAGATGATACACGTTATTGGTATGTTTTATCTGTTTCGTCGAATGACGTTTAATCTTTCATAAACCAATGATAAAATTATTCTTCAAAATTTTTAATCACTTTAAACGATTACTCATGTTCACACTTAACACGTTCATCGCCACGACACCCAAATTTGGGTGACACTCTTTCTCTTATAAGTTAAATAGGATTTTAAATTGGAATTTTAAAAGGAATTCAATGGAATAAGCATTGAAGTATAATATATATAAATATAAAATACATAAAATAAAAATTAAAAGTTAAAATTTTTGTTGTTTTTATATCTTTTCACCCCAGTTTTCTGTGCAATCGGATTTGGAGAAACTCAGCCGAATCACGCTGGGCGACGAACGTGTTAACCGACTGAATGAGGAGATCTTTCATTTTTTCCTTAACCCTTTGCACTCGAAAGATGACTGTTAACCGTCTCACAATATTGATTTCAAAGATTTTCAATGGCAAAATATTTACTAAGATTCACTTATATTAAACTTCATTTAATTTAGTTAAGTCTTATACTAAAATTTACTTATATGACTGTTTAACTTCCAGGTCTGATTAATAAACAAACGAATTAAAGTCTGAAAATTTATGAAACCATCACTTGGCGACTGTTAGTCGCCAGAAGGTAGTTTTGCAAATTTTCAGACTTTTACTTAGTTTGTTTATTAGTCAGACCTGGAGGTTAAACAGTCGTACATGTAAATTTTAGTATATGACTAAAACTAAACTGAATGAAGTTTAATATAAGCAAATCTTAGTAAATATTATGCGTTTGAAAATCTTTGAAGTTAACATTATTAGATGACTAACAGTCACTTCTCGACCGCAAAGGGTTAACAAAGCACAGCCATTGATTCTATTTGCTTTTGTTGTTAGTTAATCTTGAACTAGTATTGTTCACAGTTCATCAAATGCATTTTCTGCTTTTTCAAAGTACAATGTTTAATCGATTCTAACACCAGCTCAATACCAACTAATAACAAAAACAAATAGAATCAACGGCAGCGCGTTTTGTCGAGAAAAAAATGGGAAATCTCCCTATTCGGTTGGCCAATTGTTAATTGTACGAATAAGCAACGTGCAGAAAGGTAGTGGAAGTTGACAACACTATGGTTTCACTGAAGCATATTTTTAAATAGCCTTTTTTTTTGCAATTACACGTAATTAGGTCAGTGGAACGGACGGTTGTTTATGGTCACCGTGTAGTTTCAAATATGGACAGAAAAAGTCAGGCAGATGTACCAACACCTGACACGAACGTGTGTATCGTCGTTACACGAATACTTGTTTTAAGTAGCTCCCTAAAATATTTCTCGTACACATAATTAAAAAACAATACTTCGTTAGCATAAAATCAGAATAGATGTTACAGAAGCATAACACTTTTACAAACATATTTCGTTTGTATCTTAAATAGCTTCGTGTAAATACGAAAGCTTAACGTCATTGCGTTACAAATTCTTAAATATTCAACGTCTTTAAATAATTTACGTTTCGATCGTTTACATTGTCGAGTACGAAATTTCGCAGAGTTTATAGAACACTTAAAATGTTAGCAAGTTCCTCTGGCGAAACGGAGAAACACGCAAATCGTTTAAACAATTGAATTCATAAAGTGATTTTGTACTACAGCAAAACGATTTTAATAGAATTCGAATGGAAACAGAAACAGAATTGAACAATTGACGCGTGTTTGCGTGTAAAAAATTCAGCAGTGCTAAAAAAGAAAGTCGTACTCTCCCTCGTGCAGCCATTAACCTGGAAACCTTGACTCGATTCTTCCACGCAGGTGCTCTTATTCTACAATAATTTACGTAAATTTCGTTTATCTTCTTATCTTAACTTCTGACGTTTCACGTAAACAAAAAAAAAAACAAAAATTCATTGAGCAGATTAGTTATCATTGCAATTAATCCGTGTGATTTCTTAAAAATAATACTCGCGATGTTTTGGAAAACAATTTTTTGACGAAATTATACAAAAAAAAAGCAGCTTAGATAAATTTAAAGTGATGGATAATCTTGTTGCTCTTTACATTGTATAAGCTCTGAAAGAAGAGGTGTCGGTACAGTTAATCATAATTTGCGAGATGATTGTAAATTAACCAATGCACGGTTCTCTTTTGCGTGTTTGCATTCCATTTGTAAGAAATTCGTGTTATCGTCTGATATTTGACACTATTGCTGATCTTTTCTCGTGCTTAAAATAAATCTGATTCATTCGGATTTTCATGAGATTTAAATGTTAAATTCACAATTCTGAATTAAATCTAAAAATTTGTCTTGAATACCGATTTCAATTAAATATATGTATGTGTTGAATTGAAAATTTGAGTCGTAAACTTCTTTTGCTCTCGTGGTTTAAATATTTGTGCATGGATATTAATATTTCGTGTGAATCGCTAAAAATAAATAAACTGAATTAAATATGCAAGAATTTTCAATCGAACAATAATTTTGATTATCAGTTGGACGTTATAAAAAAAAACTCTAATTTGTGAAATGCGTATGGTTACAAAACTATTACAAGTTATGCTAAATTAACGCTATAACTATCGTTAGGATATACTTATTTGTGACGAAGAAATCAAATTGAAAATTGTATCTAAAAAATACCTAATATGAAGGAAACAGACCGTAATGATGAACGTAAAAGTTATAGTAATTTCCAAAGGTGAAGGTATCACAATAAATTTACCAAGATTCCATGAAAAATTACGAATCGCTCATTTTGATCAGTCTTGGTGTTAACATTAGAACTGTCGACAGTTAAAGTGTACTTATTTGCATGAAAGAGATGAAATTGAACATTACATGAAAAAATACAGAATACGTAGAAAACAAATCTTTATTGATACCTTCTGCAGAAAATTATAGTAAACTTTTTATGTTTCACCATAAAGGAATTTATATAATATTATAACATTGGTAGTTACAGTGTTAACACTAGAACTATCAACAGTTAAAGTGTACTTATTTGTATGAACATTACATGAAAAAATACAAATAGAAAACAAATCTTTATTGATACCTTCTGCAGAAAATTATAGTAAATTTTGAATGTTTCACCATAAAGGAATTTATATATTATAACATTGGTAGTTACAGTGTTAACACTAGAACTATCAACAGTTAAAGTGTACTTATTTGTATGAACATTACATGAAAAAATACAAATAGAAAACAAATCTTTATTGATACCTTCTGCAGAAAATTATAGTAAATTTTGAATGTTTCACCATAAAGGAATTTATATAATGTTAATGAAATATAAATATATTACTATTATAACATTGCCACGAGTAATCATCAATTCGTCAGTTTGACTGCTCTGGTAATTCTAGTGTTAAAGCAATTTCCGGAGCGCAAAACGAAAATGGGTCATGTTCGCGTTTATTCGACTTAACGTCAACAATAATAATAACGTTCTGCGAAAAATAAATTGGATACGTTACTACAACATTGTTACGAGAAATTGTTAGTACTTGTTTTACCATCAACACTTTACACGTTATCCATTTTCTTATAATCCCCACTTTTCGTCGATCAGGTACATATTTACATGTTTTACCAAACGAAAATTTGACGTTTCTCCGATTCGTTCGATGCACGTTTTACGAAACTGAACTTAACCCACTTTTTCGTTTTGTCGTTTAAACCCTCGAAGATGGACTTACAGAGTTCGGATTCGAAGATTCGGTTAATCGAACGTAGATGCGCACGAGACGATTGTTGGGTAAGGACTAGACGCCGAGGACCGAAGAAGGCTGATCATGAATCACGAAGTAGGAGTAACGTCGAGCTCCGGTTTTTACCACAGACTGAAACACGACCACCACGTATACGCGTTCTCTAACCACGCATTATGTGTAGCCTCGGTTTTACTACAGTCGTGTCGTCCCTGTAACAGCATAGTGTCTCTCAAACGTGCATCGTTTTACACGTTTTACTTATGAAAAGTGACACAGAAATAGAAGCAATCTTGATAAAATGATCGAAGCAACTGATTCTTTTTTGTAGAAGTTGAATATTGAGAAAATTAAATATCTTATTGAATACTGAGAAAATTAAATATCGTAGAAATGGTGTGAATATTAAGTTAAATAAAAATTCTAATCGACAAATCGCGTGAACTTCGTTCATTTTTACCAAACTAAACGGTATTCTTTGAATTCGTTTGATACACGTTTTATGTTTGAAAAGTTGCACAACAATAGAAGCAATCTTGATAAAATGATCGAAGCAACTGATTCTTTTTTGTAGAAGTTGAATATTGAGAAAATTAAATATCGTAGAAATGGTGTGAATATTAAGTTAAATAAAAATTCTAATCGACAAATCGCGTGAACTTCGTTTATTTTTCTCAAACTAAATGGTATTCTTTCAATTCGTTTGATACACGTTTTATGTCTGAAAAGTTGCACAACAATGGAAGCAATCTTGATAAAATGATCGAAGCGACTGATTCTTTTTTGTAGAAGTTAAATATTGAGAAAATTAAATATCGTATTGAATACTGAGAAAATTAAATATCGTAAAAACGGTGTAAATATTAAATTAAATAAAAATTCTAATCGACAAATCGTGTGAACTTCGTTCATTTTTCTCAAACTAAATGGTATTTCTTCAATTCGTTTGATATACGTTTTATGAAACTGAATTTAGCCCACTTCTTCGTTTTGTCGTTTTATTTAGCAAATTTTCTAATTAAATCATGGAAATTAATCTTCACTTTTTTCGACAATAATGTAATTTTTGTTTAAAATTATAGGTAGTGTGTAAAGATTAACCTCTTAGTTTATTCGATTATGATACATTTCTTTTCTTAGGAATATTAAGAAGCATTATGAAAATTAAAACTGAATGAATTTAGTAAAACTTCATCGGAGTTTTTATCCTGTAATTGTTCTAAAATTGTTTAAAAATTTAAAGTTATTTGAAAGATTGATATATTATTGTAGTTAAAACTGAAAAGTTATTACTTTTTTCTTTAACTATTCGAATTTTATTTCATCTAAAAGTGTTTGTATATTTCAAAAAAGAAAATTGAAGTACTTATAATTTAATTAACATGAAACAAATTAACGTTGTTTTATGCTTAATTCTGTGCTTGAAAACAGGACTAATCTAAGTGCATTTTTTTCGAAATTAAATTGCATACACTATTTCTCTTATCTAGCAAGGTGATGCTGTACAAGATATAACTCACTTTTTGGAGAAAAAAAAATAGATTTACGTCAGCCTGGTTCTAGGATAAAAAGTTGAAAATTGGATCGAAAGATTGAGAAGCACTGAGAACATGATCAGGTTCATTCAAATTAATGGCGTTGGTTTTCGTGGAAAAGGATATGGAGTTTTATTTTAGTTAATCATACGAGTTACGTCGTAATTACTATTTACTACGCACTACATTTGATACTAAATTACTATTACAAATTATTATGCGATATTTACTGATTCATTGAGTAAGATGCACTGTAAAATTGTTTTAACACATGCACAAACAGTACGTATATCATCTAAATGTCGTTCAAAAGATCTAATTCATTCTCTGCTTGTTTAATATTCGAAAGCATGCTTATCTCGCATGATTCACGTTTATTATTCATCGTATTACATCTAATGATAACGTATCAGAATAACTTTTTCAAATACTTTTTTATTCGAATATAAACAAGTAGATAATAAAATATTCAAAGCTCTTTGCTTACACTGGGGATCAAATGCTAAAGTTAAACATGTGTATGTACGTATACAGGATTTGCAAGCTGAAGGAGGCTATCTAAATAATTTCTTTTGTTTCTATAGTATAATCTGAATGGTTTCGAAGAAAGAAGGTCGTGAAAGAGAAAACATTTTTGTACACATAACAATTTCTTAGAAGTACTTTTTATGTTACTAAAAACAGAGAATATTTAGGTGGCCTCTTTCGTCTAGGACACCCTGTATATGTATATTAAAAGTACACGTTAAGTCACTTTTAAGGTATTACATACAGATTAAAATAAATTCTATACTATTTTATTTCTCTTGAAAGGAACAATGAACTGTTAAAATTATTTCCATGATAAAATTTATCGATTATTAAATTTAAACAATTGCTCGTATTGAACACAAAATTTATTAATAAAATAGTTGATATTTTAATGTTATCTTTTTTATACAATGAAATGCGTTTTCCAGTAACCGTTCATATAGTTCAATTTCTTTTCTTTTGTGGTTAAATTAACAATCAGAATTTCATAATTCTTCTCTCCACTCAGAAGACTCATTTGAAATTGGTTGGCCATTGCGTTTGAAGCCACGTTCTTTCTTTGCTCGAACTTTCAAAAATGACCACTTATCTATATCCTGGGCCCGGTGTTTATGTCTGGACCCTTTCTAGTTCGAAACATAAATTTGGCGCCTGTCTAGGGAACACTTGAAGCCTTCTATGAAAAAGCGGGACAGTCAACCTCTGTTTTCATGTTTAGCAATTTTGGTAATAGAATTGAACTCCGTTTATTCAAATCTGGTTCATCCGATAATTCTATATTTTTACTTTAAAGTAAATGTATGCACTGCTAATACGTATTCTTATACATAAAAGTGTTTAAAATGTGCAACATGTAAATAAAATATACACATATAAATTATTATTGGAAATGAGGTTTTATATTGCTTAAATAGAATACACTCTTATTTGAAATATTTATTATATAGCAAATTAATTATTATTAAATTAAACTATTATTGGAAATGGGGCTTTATTTGTTTAAATAAAATACACTCTTATTTGAAATATTTATTATATAGCAAATTAATTATTATTAAATTAAACTATTATTGGAAATGGGTCTTTATATTGCTTAAATAAATGAGGAAGGGCAACTGTGATTCAAGCCTTACGAGCTTTGTCATGAGACTAGCAAAACGTAGTGGTCGAAATTCCTACAACCCCGTCCAGGTCCTTCAGCCCCTTTGTTCTCTTTCTTAACGTTTTCCTACTTTCTAAATTGTCAGATGTGGTTTAGGTTCTTAGAAGAAATCCTGAAGAAAGTACATTAAGAGAAAACTAGTTCATGGTTAATCTTTGCTTCATGGTATTTCTTTATACAATTTCTAATAATTATGTTATCAGTGTCGTCAATGCCTTTTCCAGATCATCCGGATCCGTTTGAGCCGGATAAACGGAGTTTCACCGTGATTAAAATTAAATAATAGTTTCCTTGATGATAGTTACTCAAAAAAGCACATATAGAGCAGATGAAAAAGTAATGCACAAAATTTTATAACGTCACAACGACGGATTAACACGTTCGTCACCCAGCGTGATTCGACTGATTGTGAGTTTCTTGCTGGGCCTAAATTCAATTCCATAGAAAACTGGGATAAAAAAATATAAAAACAGCAAAAATTTTAACTTTTTATTTTGTGTATTTTATATTTACATATATTATACTTCAATGATTTTTCCATTGAATTCCTTTTAAAATTCCAATATAGTTTCGAAAATGTTCAGACTTTAGTTGAGACCCGGACGTTAAATAGTCATATATGTAAATTTTAATATACGACTTAACTAAACTAAATGAAGTTTAAAATACGTGAATCATAGTAAGTATTTCGAATTTGAAAATTTTTGAAGTTAGTACCATTAAACGACTAACGGTCACCTCTCGAGGGCAAAGGGTTAAAATCCTATTTAACTTTAACACTAGAACTACCAGAGCAGTCAAAATGACCCACTGGTGATTATTTATAGCAGCCTTATAAATTCACTGCGGTAAAGTTTTCAACAAATTTACTATGATTTTCTGCAGAAAGTATAAATAAAGATCTGTTTTCTGTGTATTCAATATCTTTTCATGTAATTTTCAATTTAATCTCTTTCATTTAAATAAGTACGCTATAATTGTCGGTAGTTCTAGTGTTAAGAAAAAAAGCGTCACCCAAACATGGATAACATGACGTCGAACGTGTTAAACGGTGTTTCTGAAACCGCGTCTTGAGTTACCTCTGTCGCTCTCTTAGATCGTTCTTACGTCCTCATGAATGACATCATGCCGCTGATTTCAGAATAACGTCATACGAGTGTCATTCAAACGCGAAGCGTCGTGAAACTCACGCTCGAACGGAATTCATTACGGCGAACTGCAAAAGCACGCACGTCGCGTCACACTCTTTAATAGAAGTTACCTAACAGGCGAAAGAAACTCGCGATCGTGCGAGAATTCGAGCCGAAATATTCGATGAAACGGTTGCTTTCTGTTTTCGTCTTATCTTTTTCTACTCGTCAGGTTTTATCTTCCCATAAACACTGTCTATCTCTGTTTTGCCACACTGACTCGACCTGCTTGTTTTTCAGCGTTGTGGTTTCGTTGTTGAGAACTGAATCTAGTTTTCCTATTTCTCAAACAATTTGGAGAACGAAAACAATTTGTGGATTGTGTTCGAATTTCTGAATAATGAAAGGTCGCGCTCCAATAGTGCTATCCTTTCGAAAATATAACAGCAAATTTGTGGAACACGAATACTTTTATCTGTTGTATGAATTTAATTGCATGTAAGGAAATAAACGAGTTCAACTTAAATTACAAAGCTGAAGTTTCTCCACGAATAATGTTCCAAACATTATTTCGATAGGTGTGATAATTGTACAAATTTGTTAATGTTTTTTGGTTTTCGTGATGTAACAATTTCAATTTTGCTAAGTGCATTACAAATGTCCTATAAATAATTTTTCTTTCAATCAAGTCATTCTGTCATAAAAGTCTATCTTTTCATCGTGATTCACTTTGCTTGTTCAACTATTACAAAGCTTTGTAATTATCATCAATACCTGAAGACGATCAATTTAATATGGCTGAAAGATATTATTAACTATTATTATTGCTTACTTTGTTCTATTCTTATCTCATTTATTCTTTGGTGTTTATAATTAATTTTAGACAGTATTGAAGAGATAAATGCATCTCAAATTTTGATTAAAACATAACAACATTCCGTTATTGCGTTAGTTTAGAAATATTGTACAAAATAAGATCTCGGGTTAAAATGAAACTTTTTATGGGCTTTATCAATGATTAGTATCGTTAGTTCGTCGATCAGTGGCACCACAGTACAAATAAATGAAGTGTAGCGTAACTACAGTTGGTAACAACATTATCGATAAGTTTTTATATCGATAAGTGATTATCGACAGAGAGCGCATCAATC